>JXWZ01005221.1:0-29379 GCA_000956215.1 Anopheles farauti No. 4 | reverse complement strand
AACGACAACATTGCCGAAAGTACGGACGAGCTCGCATTCCGCAAAGGGGAAACATTGACCGTCATCGAAACCGACACGAACGGCCTCAAAGGATGGTGGCTGTGCCAGCTACGTGGTCGTCAGGTAAGTTCTCAGAGTTTTACAGGCTTTTGGGGCTGCAAATGGACGGAACAAACTCACCTGTTTCGTTTCCCATCGAAATTAATCCCAGTGGAGTTAGTGCAGGCGCCTAAGTCGGAACAATAACTTTCCTTACATCATGGGTCGGGTCCACATCAAGTAACCGGGGAGGTTCTGTGCATCGTACGTTGAAGGGAAAGTTCTACATATTCAAATGAGGAAAGCCACTCCCGTGGTCGCACTTATGGTCGTGAAATTTTTTCGTCTTCTGCTTCTTCGTACGGAATAATTTACGATCCATAGCTTGTTTTTTTTTTTACTCGTACCGAAACTCTTCTGGACACGGGGCATCGCGGCACAGAGCAGAGATTGTTCACTAAGCCTACCCATTTGGATCGTGGGGCCCTCCTGTGGCACTTGGCAGAGCCTGTTGATACGCCATTTCTCCGTTGCCGCGGTGGTGAAAGAAGCCAACCAACTCGCAGGTCTGCAGGGGACTGCAACGACTTGTTTAATTATTCAGCGGATGATTAATGACGGGAACGGAGCACCCGAAGAACCCGGACCCTGATGGCGGTAGGCTTAGAACTAACCAACTCAAGCGTGCAGTTGTTCCGGGTGCTTCTAGTGTCGGCAGATTCAAATGTTCAAATGCGAACCGCCACCCTTCTCCATCCCGCCATGAAAGCTACGACAAAGTGAGGGAAAAGTTTGTGCCAAGTATAACTCAATTAGTACCAGTTGCTCAAGCAGGCCGTACCTCTTGGCAATGCCGACGAACTGCTGGCAACGCTTTATCGCGTGTTTCTCTGCCACCACGGTAAAGTAGCTATAACTATAGTTTGATTCTCGCTTGACATGACACCCAGTGGCCAGCGTTGCTAATGAACCGGGAGTTGATTTGAAATCGGGAATGCTGTAGAGAGAAGCAAGTTGGGCTTCAAACGAATCGTCGGAAGTCATTGAAAATAAGCATGAGCAGCAGCGGTGTGTTCGTCTCGTCTGCTGCCGAGTATCCATTGCTCGCCGGCGTCAAAACGAAGCAAAGACGTAACACGTGCACCCGACGGACTCAATCGAGAAAAAGATCAAAAGTTAATTGAATTGCGTACTTAGTAGCACACTAGGCTTTTGCTTATTCGTCTTCTAAGGATAGAGGCTTCTCGATTTGAGTTCTCATTTCAAGAGAAATTGGTTTCGTAGAACGCGGAACCGTCCTCAAGGGCTGAATCTTTCAGAAAATCAATATAGCGGTAGGTTTTAAAAGTACAGACAACAATATGACACAACAGTTGCGGATCGGTCGTTATGGAGATTTACTTTCTTTTCCCGGAGACCCAGAAAATCGGAAAGTGCGTGTACAATTAGGCACAGCTGATGTGCTCCGATCTAGTAGTCGGTGTATCAATCTACGTTTCAAAGACTACTGGCATAAGGTTTCTACCATTAAAAGTGCCCACAGAAAATTAATTTATAATGTTTACGACCATGGACCATATTTTTCTTGGAAATACACATCTTGCGAGCGTCTTTGAAAGCTGCTAATTGAAAAGAGAACACAAATGCTTCACCAGATGGAACCCCCGTAGGTAGGCATACTGCGTAAGTTCACACCACTTTTCTAACACAAAGCCAAAATCCATAGTTCGATTTCAGTGGTGTCTATGCACACCTTTTTCTAAAGGAAGTCATTTGTACGGTCGAGTGTTGGTAGCATAATTGAAAAGCCTTGAAGTAAGTATCTTTCGTAGCATCGTTTTCTTTTTTGTAGGAGATAAGATAGATGAAATGATTGCTTCGTTTGTCATTGATGGGATGGATTTGGTAGAATAATTGTGGATGTTTGGAAATTAAACGCTCTACAAGGGTAGATTCAGTTTTTGATCAGGATTAGATTATATATTTTAAAAGCATGCTGGTATTATCATACCATTCTTAAACTAAATTGTATTACAAGTGGTTTTATACAAAGCGATCAGACATTACAGTCCAATTATGTTTTTGAAAATCAATTGCCGGTTTGTTTCCATTTAATCATTCTCTGAAATAATGTGACAATATTTGACATTCATTAGCATTATTTATAACCAACGTTCACGCTTAGTTAGTGTACGGTTTCCATGGCAGCGCCGGCACGTCATACATTAGCCTTTGGGAAAATCGCTCTCGTGCTGTTTCTCTCCGGTTGTTTCACTGAAAAGCTGAAAATAAACATTTACCTTTATGCTTAACTTTTGCCGGTAAAACAAGCAGAGCTGGTTTGCGCTGGAATCATAAAGGAGAAGCGTGCATAAAGTACCGGGACTTCACGATAACCCTCCGGTTTTCCAGTACGATGTCGCATCCTTCACATCACATCTGCTTCAACGTGTGGACCATATGCCTACCTTCCACTACCTTGCTATGGTGTATTATTTTATGGCAACACGGAAAAATCAACACACAGTGCCGGCTCAGCTGTATACCTGCGTATTTGGTACAATTCTCGGACGTTTATGAGATTGGTTTTCGCTTGAAATTAATTCTCTGCCCCATTCCGGCTAGGAAAGGATGCTGAGCCCGAACCGGAAAACGAGAAATTACTAGGGGTTTGTGATGGTGTGCCGTAGTCGACTTGATGACTTGAAATAAGGGATAGGGTGGCGTTAAAGTGCTCCACATCAGCACAAAAAAGCTAGACCGCACAAACGCACCAACGAAACGTACTTGCGAGATATGGGTTTTTGCACCGAAACCCTATCATTAAATTTGAATTTCATTGTGTCGAAAAAAGCACGTATCGAGGATGAAAACACGGAGCAGGAGAATGAACCCCGAAAGAAGGGGGAAGGAGCGATTTGCTTCGTTATGCTCTTCCACCATCCGAACTCAAACGTGCCCGACATGAACGACGAGCTACGGGTCCTTTGGAATTTTCTATCTTCATTCCAAACTTCCCATCATGGTAGGAGCATGGTTTCTTCGAGCGGTGGAAACCAACCGTATGGTCTTTTGAACTTAATACGGACATGGTGGGAAAGAGTAAAACAGGGATAGAGTATCGATGGCGCCAGACGTTGCTGGTGCAGTGATCCACAACATAACGTTACCGCTCCAAATGATGATCAATGGGTGAGGCGAGCAGCAGGTCCCCAAGCGGGAAGTCTCGAACAAGGAAGTTCGCTTAACCGAAAGGATGCAGGCATACCGACACGCCACAACTCCCGCAGGATAGATGATGATGACGATGGCGCCTTGAAAGACAAAGGCGTCAGTTTTGGAACGAAATTAAATCTAATTGAAGTACACAAACGGAGTTTGCGGTGGTTTTTACGTAAGCCAGCGGGTACGTGCGTTGTTTAGTGTGAACATTTGGTGGGTTTGCACGTTACAAACAACAGTGTGCCATGACGCGTCGCCTAGAGGCTGTCAAATCTCCTTGCAGATAATTTTATCGCGTTCACTGCCTACCGTGAAGTTGATTAAAGTATTTGTAGCGGGTTGGGACTTTTGCTGTCCCTGCCGCATAATAGCATCAGCGGTGAAGAATATTCATACTGTTCTTGTAGGAAAGGTACCCAACATGCTTGAATAACCTAACCCTTCGTAGTGGTGGCTCACAGTCGTTCACTCCAAAGTAGGATAAAGTTAATTTACGGAGACCAATATTATTCTGGCAAGATTATGCCGACAGACGGCAACAAGTTTCGTTGGCTTAGCATTAATTTCATTTCTTCGTCGGGTTTTTCTACTAAATACACTTCCTTGAGCTTATCTGTTGCTGGGTTTCGTTTACATATTTCATTTCACTGGATTTTTCGTTAGAGAAGTCATAAAACCGTGTAGTTCATAAGATTAACCAGAAGTTGGAGAGATGATGGGATGCGTGTGGGATACGATGGTCTTTTTCAGCCTTTTTATGTGCCTAGAACTCTTAAAACTTTACTTCATCCTGATGCTCAGAATAGCTTGGACCCATTGAAGGCAGACCCTTGGTTAGCACACAGCACATTCTGCTTATTTATTTTTCTGTCTGTACCCTTTGGATCTTCTCCACCGTATTCTTTTATGTGCTTGAGCCAGACAAGGAAAGTGAGTGTACACATTGAGCCTGTTTACAATCTGATTAGCGACGTTTACCTAGCTTCCGTTTTTTACAGACCAGAGACATCCTTTTATCCGAATGTCCATGGAAGTCAATTGTATCCTGGTCCTCGAGCTTATCTAGCTGCCACACCGTCAGCGCCGTTATAGGACAGATTTGTATCGGTATCCTTTTTATTTAGCCCATTAGTCCTCTCGATCTCTATCCAGCACTGCTCTGTAGACACCTTCTCCTATCTTAGCAGATAGAAAAACTGGCTCCCTCAAAAGCCTCCGGGGCAGACGAAGCCCGGTAATATTTGTCCGGACCCGATCCGTTTCCGGTTACCGGCAACTCTTTCTCTCCTCACGGAGCAGCGTCCATTGTAAGCTGAACCCATCGCTAACCGTGAAGGTGTGACACACTCACTGAAGGAAGGTTTGGATTATACCAAACCCATTAGATTGGCTGCCTGTTTGGGTTGAGGTTTGTTTGGTGCCGTTCGAAATGAAGATCTTATCGGGATGGGTTTGTTTGTTTGTTGTTTGCCATCGAGCACAACACATTTCGACCGTACTGTGTATCGAAACTTTATGGATTATTTAGTTTTTGTTTTCACTTCGGGATGCTTTGACCCGGCTGCCAGGAGAGAAAAGGGGTGTGGCATTTCTCAATGTCGGAACTTCACCTTTTATTACGTTTCGGTTTGTAATCATTTCAGGGGAGGTTAGCTTACAGCAAGGCGGTCAGGTTGAGTTTTAAAATACCGTAAAATTGCCTTACCTATGTTAGGTCTGTAAATTGACGCTTTGAAAGCGCTCCTTTTGGGTTCAATTGTGCTCGATCGGTTTGAGTACGGGTTAACGACACATAAACCTTCTTAGTAATTGCTTTATGATCGAAAAAGAATAGGATTATGGTTGATCCTTTGTTGGGTTGAGAATAAATCAAAGCATTATTTTTAAATGCTTTCCTACCTCACTTGTACGTACTTTTACAGTGCATGAATTATCACACATTTTTCAGAAAGAAAAAGGTTCACTAAAGGAAAATGTTCCATTTCAACCATGCTAAGACGTTACTCATTACTTATTCCTCATTTAATTCATCCTTGATATAAGAGATGAAAATTGCTTTCCGAACTATGCGGACTATTGCATCCGTCCCATCTAATCCCCACTCAAACGTTCAGAGCGAACAATCCGCCAGTCCGACTTGCCAACTGTCAGTCGAGAATGGATATCCGTGGTAATTGAAATGTTTCCGCCACGTACAAACGCCGTCCAAGGAGTGTTCTATCCCCCCTTCGAGTACATGACAGCTAGCGAAACGAAGTAAGCGCGTGATACAGTACGCTTCATGCAAAATCTTCGGTCCGGTCTGCTCCTTACTTTCTCCGATCGAGGTTTAGCAGACTGCGAGATACACAAAATCACGTTTCTAAACCTCCGGAAGTTTCCGGCTGGCTATGTTTTACTTGCTACTGCAAGCTTCCTGTAAGAAGCCGGTCGCGGAACGCGTACGATAAAGTGCAACCGAAGAAACGCACAGACAAGGTCTAGACCAACGTCGTAGAAGTAAGATTGCGCGTTGCGCCGGTTTTTTTTTTCCTCTCGTAATTGCATGCCGCCAACGTGCGGACGAAAAGAGTGAAAAAAGGAAAATTTGCTCCGGTAACGCCTTTCCAGAGGCTGTGTCTGGGGTTTAATATCGTTTAACATGGGTTAATCTGCTAGCCTGTTACTTCGAAGGCGTTCCGACGAGAAATGTTGGAGGGGTTTTGAAATCGTTATTACTATCATTAGCGGGTGATTTGAATAGAAAACAATTTTATCACCACCAGGGCTAGTCGGCTGAGCAGTCTGTTTGTTTTCTAGTCGTTCGGAAAGGACAGGATTGTATACAATTTTTCAATTCAATCCTAGAAATATGGCGGTTTTGCCATAGAGTAAATTAGTAATAAGATTATTTTAACCGTTGTATTACAACTGCTTCTAATTTCAATTGGCCATCTCATTTCGTTATTTGTCTTTTGAACAGTAGTTTTTTTATAAGATAAATTGTTTCAGATGAAAACTTAAAAGATCATCGATTTTTCGTATGCAAAGTATCTATTAAAAACCGAAAAAATATCTATTTTCGCTTAACTATTAGATGAACAAACAAATTGTGCTTCTGTGCATAATGTCCAAAGATAATCTCCATAAATTCTACCGACACCGATACAACTTCTCCCTGTTTATAATGAAACGGGAAATAGCTTTTGTGCGAGATCAATCTACCATATCAAGCCGCATCGCCAACGGACGCTCCGTGAGGCATAAAGTCCACAATATCGGCATTTCTTGGATCTGTCCATCGAGACGTCACTTCCATCGTAGTGAGGCAGATGAGTAAGTCCCAGCTGGATCTTCTCGCATTCCACAGGATATCCAAAGCGGGTAGAGGACGTCATGCATACACACACACACACTCACTCCGCCCGACCATAATAACGACCGTGAAATGGTAGCCGATTTGGTAGCTATACTGCCACAAGCTATACGATACCAGCTGCTCGCTCGCTAGCGCTGATGCATGTAGATATCCTTTCATATGCATCTTTTCCGGGCAGATTGTAAAATTGGAAGCTGAATCAGCTCAACCCAGCAGGGCGCAGTCAATCATACACAAAGAGGGAAGGAAAGAGAGAGAGAAAGAGAGGGTGATCGAGCGAGGGTTTCCGTTGACGCCATCAGGTCTCGTTCGGTCCCCCGTCGATGACGCTTTCCGCTGTTGACAGCTGCTGCCGCTGCCGCACAAGCCAAACGCGCGAAGGTGGACTTGTTGAAGTGTTTGGAAGAGAACGGGAGCTGCTACCATTTTTGAATATAAATTTTTCTCTCCGTTTTGCTTTCGTCGCTACCAAATTCGATTTAGAGCGAACCATATTCTTTACTATTACTTTTGACAAACTTGATTACACCCGGGAGCAGCAGAAAATCCCTAGTCAGAATAAATGCGTCGGTAACAAAAAATGACACGCAACAACGAAACAAACCAATGCGGGGGATTCCCGGGCTGGTAAGTAAATTGATCGACCACCACACAGCAAACCACCACCATCGAAACAGGGGCAGAGTATCGGTTTTGTTTTCCTGATTGTATAGTTTTGTGGTGAATTTTTGATTGCAGCTTCCGAACGCACTGTGTAATTTCATCCGCTTCCGCTCCAATTGCATCGAATTACACAACCCAATAAATCAGTAGTTTGAGGGCTGTATGAGGAGGGATTATTTTTTAATTATTTTATGTTGAATCATAAGTAATTAAAATGCACTTTTCAATCAGGTATGATTGTTATTTTTTATTTTAATAAATGAATCGGAAGGGCCTATCACGTTTATATGTGTGGTTTGGTTGGTTTGGTTTGTTTGAGAGATAGAAAATAATCGTGCAACATCTAATATCTACATGAAAATGAAAGTGTTACAAATATTTACAGTTCCATATTAAAGCTGCAACATTTTAAGATTAATCTTAAACGTAAAATTTGTTGATTTGCGTATCAGATGTTGTCTCTTTTAACCGGATTTAATCATCCATAGTAAGACGACATCTAGCTACCTTGCGAGGGGATTTCCCCGATGTCAACGATCGCTGGCGGAACGAAGGTGGAACTGTATTGCTATAAATTACTTCATTCAACGACCGCACCAAACACACACGCACGCATCCACCGATATAACCAGTCTGCAGCGTGAATGCAAAGGAGTTGTGCAAAATTGCAGCCTACACCGTATGCCAAACGCGAGAGAAGCCATGTAGGCGTTCATTGATCAGTTGCTGGAGCTTCTGCAGCAACCAATTCACGGTACGAACTAACGCAACCCAGTGTCTCGCCGTAAACTTAGTGGACTGCTCATTTTGCGGTTTTCTCGGTTAACCCACGCCGAGATATCAAGAGGATATGGATGCAACTGTAGGAAGAAAATAAAGAACAACAGCATCAAAATTCTATCAATGAACTGTGACTCCTTCAGCAAAAATAAAACAAAATCGCCATGTGGGGGTTACTGCTTCACGCAACCAAATTTATCGCCAATAAATATTGGCCCACGTGCATGTTTGTGTCTTGGCGTGTTCACAACGGTTGGATATTTCGAAGTTGTTTGTTACAAGCAAAAGGCGCTAGCAGGAACAAATTCATGATCGTTGATTCATGATCAAAGTACAAAAAGCAACAAACGGATTAGTTAACCAAACATAAGACACACTAAATATTGTAATCAATATTGAGCTAGTTTTGGTAACTGTTGGTAATAAAACCGCTTGTGCTTCTCAGAAACTGTTGCTAAGCTATAAACATGCTCATTGATATTATGTGTCATACGATTTTTATATAAATGTATATCACAATATCAAATGGTTCGTTTTATAACATGTTTGTCGCGAATCCGTAATGTTTTAATAGGTTTAGCGACAACAGCGACAGTTATTGTGACATCAAAACCTTGCGTGTCGGTGCGTTTTCGGCTGTGAAATTAACGTCTCAAACACTTGGCAAATAACCGCGGGGTAATAAACGTAACCACCAACAGTTTAACATCTTATATGCTCGTTGTAGTGGTCTACTACGGAGAAAGCCTGCTGCCGTTTAGAAGAAAAGCTTTACCCTTTCGATGACGACGCACATTTTAACGATGCCAGGCAACTACTCCGACATCGCAATATTCATTACACGCCCCACACTCTAAGGGTTGTGTGGTTTGTTTTGCTTATGGCGCGTGTAGCTCCCTCAAGATGGAGTCCCTTTCCAGATAGGTTCTCCCGAAGCTGTCGCTGTAGGCCTAACAGCACTCCTACTACAGGTTAATAATCCACTTGATAGCTCAGACATTAATTATCCCTTTTTTTTTGTTCATGGTAATGTGGGCGTACGGTGCGGGTGACGTACCGAGACCTCAACATGAGAGACCCAGCGGGACGGTAAGTATTTCTGATGCACAGCAGGATACTTTCGTGTTGCTATATTGGAAGTCGTTTAGGTTGCAGTTGAATGTCTGGTTAAGTTTTTCGTCACTTTTTTCCAAGAAAGTGGTTTGGGTGTTAAAGCTGCTGGTATCTGGATTTTCTCTACTGGTTTTCTACCGGGGAAAGCTATCCTTCCTACACGCTACAAGTCCCACCGCCTAGGTTTGTGGTCACCGACACGTCTCGTAAACTGACAGCGTGAAAGTGTGAAAGTGTAAAATGAATCCAATCAAGTCTAAATGGCCTGCCTGGCGTCTGGTCTGTGCTATGCTCACTCACCCACGTCTCACATAAAAATAGATTCTAGCAGGGAAAACGAATTGCGTGTTCTACTGTGGAAAGGGAGAACCCATGGCAGAAGCCTTAAAAGACGGGCAATATTTTCAGAGCCAGTCGCCTTTCAGCTCGACAATCTCACCTCATTTGTGCCTATCAAAACGGAAATTCAATTAATCGCCCGTTTCATCCTAGAACCCGGTAAGTCCGAACCCCTCGCTGGCAGTGGCGACGCGAACAGCATTATAAAATTTGATTAAAACCGGTGGTCGACGGCGCTATCCTGTGCGATATTAAACTGTCACGAGCACGGAAAGACGTTTTGTAGCACGTGGTGAAACAAGAAAAAAGTGAAACCTTTGAAAATCCCTGGCAAAGCTAGGAATGTTGCCACGGTGAGACGATTAACCTCAGCTTTTAATCAGTTACGCCGGTTGCTGCCGGCGGCGGCTGAAGTTTAAGGCTGAAGTCGGTCGATAATAATAACCGCTGATAAAGAGGACGCCGTGTCGGTGGACGGAGGAAGACGGCGACGATTATTTCCCACCACCACCTATGTTCTCGTTCTCGCTCAACCCCGTTTCTCCAAGGGACTGGTTGCGAACGGGAGGCTGCTACTTGTGTTTTTTTTTATTCTTGCCGACGGAATCCACCGCCAATGATCAGGTGCTGGCTTTAGTCCGATAGGATCCCACTCTGCTTCTGGTGCTGGTAGCTGCTTGATTGATGGATTTTGCGTTAAGACGATCGGTCACAAGACTGGCGCCATACACATGACGCCACTGGGGGAAATACTCCAGTGATAATGGTGGAATCAGTTCCTGAGGCTGTATAAAACAAATTAAACAACCTCTGCACAAGACTTGCAGAGTAAATACTAGCTGCTTTAAAATAGCATTGGTTTGATAAGAAACTAGGCATATTTTTCTGAACGGCAATCAATATCAGTAACAAAATAAACAAACATAATATTCAGGTTTTGTTTTATTATGATGCAACAAATAAATTGCTTTCATATTAGTCAAACGTACGAAAACGTATTCGAAACACCAAATTTCTATAACTAGATTCTTTGAAATACATTATTTTTTTCCAACTCTACGTATCAATTTATAGATAGAATTTTTATAAAATATTAATGACTAATGTGGATAAGAATGATCGTTCTTCTTTCACTTCTTGGAAAACTGTTTTCCAAGCAGTCAAACGACGTCGAAATGTGGTAGAACATCTAGAAAACTTGTTATAGTTTATTACCTCTTTCTTCAAGTCTCCGTTCACAGATATTGCAAATGCCCTTCCGTTGCGTATTACCGGGAATTTTAACAATCACGTTCAGGTGTTGACTTTCGGATCACATCCGCAACTTACTCTACAGCAATCGTTTAAATAATTCCCCATCGTAATGTGTATCCTATTACGCATACGTGCGCTGATTTTCAATATGCATCGTTGTTTTATTTGTCTCTGGCCCGCAGTACCTATCGTCACATCATTATTATTACACACACCACAGTACATTCCGAGGTGTCGTATTTTTCTCTCCCTCTCTCTCTCTCTCCCTTTCTGTTCATGTGTACGATACGTAGCAAAACGACGAAACTCTTTGGCAGTGGAATCGTGCAAAAATCACGACTCTCGTATAATTAACATATCAAACAGCGTCTGACCGCCGTCTCACGTTTTTCCGAACGCTACAGAAAGACTTTCAGTTCCACCGCGAACCACCATGTGGTGTGAAAGCTCAGCAAAAAAAAAGTTCGTAAAGCCATCAGACATCAGCCTGGGAAAAAAGGAACTGTGCGTGCAAAGCACCACCAACCTCTTCGTCCCTTTCCGCACTAACCACCCGAAAGAACCGGTTGCGCTAAACGTCAACTTTTTGGATTATGATCTCGCGCACTTTCCGGGTCTCCTTTATGAGTTCGCAGGTCCATTGCTTTTTTGTGACCCACTCTCAGGCCCCATGGTCAGGCGAAAGGGCTGTCAAAATTTGCGTCCAATTTCGCATCATTCGCAGCCGAAAACAAAAACATTCTCTTTGAACTCTTTCCCGTTGCCTCTGTGTCTGATACAGATCGTACAAGATTTTGACGTGATGCGTGCTCAAACGTTCGCCACCATTCGCATTTGAAGTATGTTTTTGTTTTGGTTGTGCTGGTCAATAGCTTTTCCTCTTCACCGACTAATTTGACAGCCAAACCAGTTCTGTCGCTCGTTTTTGCTAAATGATTTGATTTCCCGCCACACTTCCCCCTTCGCTTCGTTGGGGCGATAAGATAGGGAGTAACAGCAAAAAAAAAGTGCTGCGGGACGCTGATTGATTCATTTTTGTTTTTCTGGCTGTTTCTGGATGTTTGCTTTACATCCTGCGAGTGTGACCGGAGCCGTTCAATCAGTCGCGCGAAACGAGGTTAGTCGTCTGAAGTTACGAATTTCTCGCGCCCGGTCACATCTTAATGGGAGTGACAATTGACAAGTGTCCGTATCTTTCGAAAGCCCAAAGCAATAAGGAATAAAATGTGTATGCCAAAAAAAAAGGGTTCCAGTACCTCTTCAACATCCATATCTCCTGTCAAATGTTTGCCAACTATTACAGCAGCTCTTTCGTCCGGGCTCGATTTCTTTGTTTGCTTTTTGCGTGTCTCTTTTTTATTCAAAACGGATAACATTGGAGGTTGTTTTTGATCGCCCTCGTTGATTTCTTCCTGCATTCCATCACCATCAGTATACAAAAACGCAAATTCCCTTCCTAACGACAACAAACGCTTCAATTGAAACGTTTCAAACCTGTCAGTGAGCAGAGGCAAAGCAACACCCCAACCATTTTGCAGCATGACTTAACGAGTTGTATGGCATGTTTTGTGTAGCGCCAGCCTGCGGTAGAAAGGAGTCGAAATTCTTTGTGCCGTGAGGAAAACAGGATTTTGGACATTAATATGACAGCGGTAAGTGACATTTACATGCAATGGTTGCTTGTTAGAAAGCTGTTTTTGATGTTACGCTCCTGGTGCAGAAGCGAGTTATGGGCGTTTAGAATGTCGTGACGGACGTTAGCCGACGATCATGGTGACAAGTGATTTATAACACTTGCCCCCTATTAGCACTGCGTAATAGTCTTGAGCTAGTGGAACTAGTTTGCACTAAGTGCTCCTGTAACTGGCGTTGTGCTTTTTAACTTTATTATAAACAACTCGAAGATGTTTCTGGTTCTTTGTTGGAAATTCCATTCACATGACACATTTTTATTCTTACCTTCTTTCGAACATTGCCCTCGATACTCTTATCGAACTCGGAAATTACCTCTTCTCTGAATTGAATCAAATCTACGGGTACATCGCTTCGTAGAGTACCTTTTTCCCATTGCTGAAGCAATATGGCACTCTAACATGCCTATTTGTAGTGGACTTTTAAAAAGTCCATTCCAATCCATCCACACTACTTAACCGCTAAATGCATCAATAAACTACACTTTCAACGACTGCGATGTGCCAATCCTTACAGACAACGATCCAGCCCTCTCTCTCTCTCTCTCTCTCGTGCCTTCTCTCCAGAAGATATGGTTTGTTTGCGCAACAAAGAAACATCTTCAAGACACTATCGATGACATTTTTTTCGTACGTGTTTATTCCTAAAGCTCCAACCACCCTGAGCTCCTCGGGAAAGTGATGGCAGTGTTCTCAGTGATTCTCATCCTCTTTCTCGCTCATGCCCAACCTGATCGATTGATCGTATCCACTTCAGACCCGGTTCGATTACACTCACAAGTGGTCCGCCCGGAGCAAGTGGGATTATGTTGTTGACGCGAGTTATATGAATTGTCCGCGATTTGGATCTGCCCCGTGAGCTCTGATGTTATGCGTGGCCCGATTTGCTGGGACCACCAACGTCGTCCAAGCGTACGAGACGCGTTCGCCCTGCGAGGGAAGGAGAGTTTCGTTACGGCAATTTTGTTCCCTAACGCTAATTGGCAATTTTAGCGCGGTGGACAAAACAAGCTGTCTAGCAGGAGGACCAGGAGGATACAGATATGGCAGAACTTATTTCTGCACGCAGCAACAAGCGTGATGCTGGGTCCTTCTGGGTGGAAGAAACGCTTTCAATTTATCGTCAAACATTTTCGCTTAAATGTCAACTCCCGGTCGGGGAAGGTTTCTTACGCTTAGCTCCTACTATTCTGTGTAGATAAGAACGAAAACGATCACCCCCGGTGCTTGCCGGGAGCTATATTTTTTACCCATCGTTCAGCTTGATCTGAAAACCCATCCGCGTGCTGCTAAAGCGGGATAAAAATGACGTATAAATTAGCCAGATTTATCTGATGAAACATCCCGGAGGGTGGATTTTGACTCTGGCGCGTCTAGAATTATGTCTCCAGAGATGACTATGAAGAGAAGATTTCACCGCGACTGGAGCATCTCCTCGGGCGGTGCGACACCGACGTCACTAATCGGGAACTAAATGGCTTCTCGTTGGAAATTAATGTTTCATTCGCACGATTTATTAGTTTGTTGTCACACGTTTTGGAAAGCTTGATGGTTTATTTGATTGTCCCGGCGGCATAGTAGAGAGGGAAAAAACACCTGCTGCACTTATGTAGAATCTGTTATTCGTTTTTCACATAAAAACCCGTTGTATCCGACGTTGATGGATTGATTGCGAGGATTGTCTGGATGGACTGTTCATTTAATTTAAAATCCATTTTGAGGTATTTAAATAACTCTTCAGGGACGTATAGACAAAAGAGCTTATTTTTTATGAATAAAACAGAGAGAAAAGAAAATACTGAACGTATATCTGATGGGAACAAACCAATAAACATTAAAGTGCTTCTTAATGATGAACTCCATCATAATCGATTGCTTGTTGTGGAAGAGAGTATCTATGGAGGAAGGGAAATTTCAGCAGATATTAACCTCAATACGAAAGATTGTCAAAGTAATCTTTAACATGCATTGATGGTAAAGAGAGTCAGAAGTCGGACGAATAGAATATTAAATACGCAAAGCATTTTTGTTTAAGAGAAGTTATTATTTATACACTCAATACATGTGCAGTTTGTAGGCAGCCTTTGGGCATCTTTTATCTCCACAAAGAATAGAAGTAATTTGGTATTCTTCCTTTCGACAACTTGAAAACCCATTAGTACCCACAAGTTCCTGTGAGGTTTTCGCTCCAATACAACTGCTGAATGTAGCCAACAGGAAATGTCCTAGCAGGAAGTAAATTTTCCTTTTATCGAAACAAGTTTGTCCAATTGCATAAGAGTGCACTCACCGAAATTGGTGGCGCGCCTTCTTCTAAAGCCAGCCGTCCAACGTTTGGGACACTGCAATGACTCTGGAGCAGATAGTTACGGAAAGTTTCTCTTTCCGCGCGACACAGCATGAATAATTTATCATGTGCCCTGCAACAAAATGCATCCTTTCCCTCCCAGGCGTACGGTTTTGTTGACCGGATGAAGTGTTGTAAATTTACGTCACACCGTAATGCAGTTAAGAGATTACAATTTACTGGGCCGCTGGGCCGGATGGGTGTGGTGTTGCTGCAATTATTTTTATAAATTCGACAACATTTCGAAACGGTCGAAAGTTGCACGTTAGGGATGTGTGTTTTTGGTGGTTGTTATTTTTGTTGTCTTTCATGCCCATTCTACCAGAGTACTTTCGAAATGGTTGCGCTTAATTCCTTGCACCCTCTCGTGTAACAATCTCTTCGTGGATGTTGTTAATGTTTGCCGACAGTCATTTTTTGTATCCCTCTCAGGGATTAATCTTACCTCGCCGTTACTGCGCCTCTCGTACGGAGCGCATCGAATGAATGTCAAATAAAATTAATCAAGCTTCATCGCGATACGCTGCCGGGGAAATCGATTCGAAAGCATGTTCCGCCGCCATGAGCGTTTTTCACAAAACAAAGTCAAAAGAACCTCACATATAGCATCAAACGCAACCGAAACGCATTGCTATTGATGAACGATGCATTTACGGTTGCTGCAGGGAGAAGCGTACGGAGAACGACTTGTGGGACACACGAGAGGACGCAACATGCGTCTGCTTTTAGGTGGAACGAATTAAGCCTACCAATTTAATTTCATACCAGAAAGGAGAAAACAAAATTTGGACATATTTTTGCTTTTGTGCCCGCTCAAGATTCCCTTTCAACAACCGGTGTCGAACACACATTTCAATTTCGAGCTGCATTTGCTGCACCCTACTGGCTCAGATCCCTGAAATGGCCAATGTAGTACACGGAAAGAGAAGACAATAAAAGACAAACAATAAAAATTACAAGGGAATCCCAATCAAACGCAACAAAAAACACTTAAAATGCAATAATACCGAAGTGGCTTACACCGGGTGCGTGCGTATTTGGTTGTGTTCTGCGTTTCATAAATCCATTTAACGTGCAATTTTACACATTGCAAACACCCGATGGGCCTTTGGATTCAAAGAGCCGCACCACACACCACTTTGGATAATTGCATTTTGTGTGCTTGAACCACCCAAATCGCACCAACTGCTGGTACCTGCAAATTCTTTTTTTCGTTTATTCTTTTTGCCATTTGTTATATCCATTTTTATATCCATTTTGTTGGAGTTTTAAATTTCGCTTCGGACACTTTTAAATTACACTCAAATGTTAAATGGAGTCCCGTTGTAAATATCGTACAGATTGTTTAATAAACTAATTGATCGCATTTTCAATGCTAGACAAATTAAACTCAAATGGTATGGTAGAGGAAAGTTCCTAATAAGTTGTTTTCCATTTCCAAAATGATAAAAATTAAAATATAAAAAACATTAATATATTCTGACCAATAATATCAAGTTAGTTACGACTTATCGCCAGTTCTAATACAATCCAATTTCTGAGAACTGTCAATTCATTCTGCACTATATGTTGCCTACCAATCAAGAGGCTCATCAGACGTTCATCCTTCGCAAAGACAGTTGTATACATTTCGTGCACACGGCGCTCTAATAGAAACCCATCTCTATGGTGATGCTATTGACTCGTCATCCATTTTCGAACCCTCTGCAGCCTGCTTTGGGCTAGTTTTGTGTGTACACATCTCCTTCTCCAGCATAATATTTCAACCATCACTGTGTGTATGTGTGTCATCACCGATGGCGCCTCGCCTCCCCTAAACACAATCGAGTACATTTTCCGAGGCATTGAGGCAATTGCTTTTGCGATTGACTTCTTACTGAACCAACTTGGTGGCTCCCTGTGGAGTTGTACCCTCAAATATTTGGTCCCACAATATCCAGCCCGCATCTTTTTTCCCGTCTGGTATTCAATAAAAATTGCTCTGAAGTTTTCGGCCTTTCAGTCGAAACCCGGGAACATTTTGGTCCAACCAGTCAGTCAGTCAGCCGCACGGTAAACAAATTGTGTTGATTTGTCTTGCAGGGAGGTTCGTTGTTTCAGGCTCTCAATAACTATTCTACCTGACCCACAAGCAAGGCAGCGTCGAATTCCTGTCTCGTTTCCTTTCGATTTAGTCCCATTTCTTATCGGACAGCAAGGGATGGATAGAAGGTGAGAGAACCTTGGGAATTCCCTCGTATGCGGTGTATATCGTTCATCATGCACAAGAGGAACAGCAAGAGGAAGACAAAAAGGGCGAAACATTAGCCACTATTTTCAGTAACAGTGAGGATATGAAGGCTGAGTTGTGTGAATCCTGTACGGATCACTTTCGTGGCATTTCAATCTAACGCTGGCTCCGCGTTTCATCGGCAATGGAATGAAATCTGCCAGCGTTATCTGGATGGTAGATCTTGGTGAGCATTCTTATGAACCCGCTAGAATCTTCCCAAGGAACCGAACTTTTTCACTGCGGGATCTGACAAAGATTCCGATGGTTTCACAAAATTTGTTTTCCTACACCAGAAACTCTCTCGGTTTTGCTTTTTATTTTCAATTCTCGCGATCCTCTGGATCTGTGCGGAAGATTGTACAAGATGATACGTTCACATACTCTCATACATCCGCATGCACCGGATGGAACCTCAACATTTCCACCATCGGTGGATTGTTGGATCCTTTTACCGCGAGTACGGCAAACAAACCTTCCTCTTTTATTTTCCTCTCGACTTTGAATTTCCGCTTTGGATTCGATTTCTCCTGTGAATTCTTCTTGCGCAAGGATATGTAGTGAGCAAATTTGTATTCGCTCGTGCGCTTCTTATTTCCTCACCAACTTTTACGGGGCTGTTTATTTTCCGTCCATTCTTCCTCCCACAACATAGGTTCATCATTTTCGAGCAAGTGTTGTGGCGGAATTGTTAGTCACTTGTACGCGTCTACTCCACCAGAAAGGCACAGTCAAAGCGAAGCGAAACAAAATTAAACTTTACTTTCGTTACGCTTCTTCTTTCTTGTGTAAATTGCGATACACAAGAGAATTTTATCTTACAGCATGGGTTCCTTAACCATCGGTAGCGTCTGCCTGGCTTCGAGGGACTTGCCTGGTTTGATGAAATACAACACCAAACTCGACACCCTAGCCCCGCATAATCAACATCTTGCCAGCCGTCGATCCATACATCAATCAATACCTTAAACCGATAGAATAAAGTGGATTATGGTGTTGATTTTTATTACGGCACAGATTGTTTTAGGACGCTGTGAATGTGCTGATAAAAATGGTTGCTATATGCAAACACAAACATGGTTCACCATAATTACATGAACTTTTCTGTTCAGGATTATGTGAAAAAATAAAGATTGTTTAACATCCTAGGTTGTTATGAATTGTGCTACTCACCAAAAGATGGCGACACTTCACGAAAATACTGGCGAATCTGTGTGTAAGTAAATACTAGCATATTTTTCTGCTAATCAAAATTCGCTCGAGATATTGTAAAATATTACGTCACGTCAATATTGAAAAATGTTCGTTTAAAGTTGTTTTTATCATTCAATCCATTTGCTTTACTTCTACAGTTTCGTCTGTTAGCCAATGATTAATCGTGAAAAAAGAATCAATATTTTTATTATCTTCTCGAGTCAATTTCTCCTTATCCAAACGCGTTCCTACTCGTTACTTTAGCAAAAACTTTTTTCTTCACTTCTTGCTCTCTTCTAGAAAACTTCCATCGCTAAGCAGCCATGTAAAAAGTGTAAACGTAACATGTAAACTCAATTCTCAAAACTTTTACCTTTGGAAAGTAGCTTCCATGTAACCGAGAAGAGAATGGTACCGAATCGTTGATGGTAGCAAGCGTAGAAATTTCAACAAAATTTCATCTGCGTATGTATTGCTTCTGCACGATTGTGCCATTGTGCTTACGCATAAATTTCTTGCTGTTCTGTGATGGAAAATAAAAACATATTCTTCCGGTGCCGTCATGAGTTACGAATTTCAAATTTCATATACTACTCGGTTAAAGGTGAAGTAAATTTTGTGTTTGTTTTCGTACCTACTGCGATTGCAATCCACCAGATCGTGAACAAATTGAAAAAGCGTTCAATGGGAGTTAAAATTCACTAATATACAAAGTTTCTAGGTACGATTCTTGGAAAGTTCCATTATGGCTTTGAATCAAGCTAGTGTCAACGTTTTCATGATATACTTATACTTAGCGTTTCACCTAAATTGTGTATCGAACCTACACTATAGAGCCTTGATTAAATTGAAGGATGCGTGCAAAAAGAGAACAAAACACCGTCAATCAACTTTCGTGACGCCTTCCTTGACATTGATTACACCTATAGGATCTACCTTTTGTGAATGGATTAAGATGACGAGAAAAACTAACAAAGCTACTGGAAGTGGAAAACAATAGACCCTAGCCGAAGGGGCTTAAGTAGTCTTTTGCTCTTCATACCATTACCTCGATGAAGAATAGATCACGCCAACCTAGCTAACCTCAACTTCCGGGACGCTTTTCCGGCACCGCCTGCTGCATGAAACGATATCCTATTGTCATTTTCTTTTCCTAGCGTAGATACCATCCCCCAGCAAACAGGGACAGTTCTTTCGAGAAAATCGGCGAAAGCGATCGAGATTTGTTTCCTCCATTTGCGTCCGCATGACAAAATTCGCCAGGAAAAGAGGAAAAACAATCTAACTTTTTTTACGCAACATCATACCCTGGATCGGGCCAACTTTCTGATCCATCCTGACGCTGATGCGAACCGTGTCCTGCGTATCCCGGAGATCCATCTACATTGTACGGTCGAATGGCAATCGATGCTCCGACCGACGCTACACGCACCATTTTTGCCGGTTGCCGCCTTCGAATGCAAACCTTCATCGGGGAGTGGCGTTTCTTGTTTTAGCCATTTCGTTTGTTGCTCAACATCAATCCACTTCCGAACCGTATCGATTCGAGTTTAGCGACCATGTCCGTTTAAATCCGCTCTGCTCTGGCTCTGCGAAAGATTACATCACAATTGATTGTTTTTTTCTGCGTCTCCTGTATCTCCCACAATCGTGTAGTGTAGCAGTACATTCTAAAATCTACCAAAGGTTCTAAAACGGTTCGCCTGAAAGATATACTCACCGCATAGCACACAACGCTGCGAATGCATTGTCGTTTTTGCTTCTTTTTTCTATTGCTTAGCAAAACAAATACCATCGCTCAGTTCTGCGTCTCGCGCGAGTTTGATCAGATTATTTTGAAATGGATTTTCTATTTGTTTCGATACACTTTTCTCTTTTTATTTGTCTCTTCTCTTTGCCGAACAAATATTGTCCTTCGACGCAGTGTGGTCCTGCATACCACACCGGCAGTGAAGAAGCTTATTTGTTTATCATGCACTCGTGCTCGTCGGAATGGGATTTAAATCGAACGGATCGAACGGGTTTTGGGTTCAATTCAATTATTTCTACTTTCCTCGTTTAGCAGCTAACGTTTCAAATGCAACCACCGACTAGTCTGTTGAGTTGGTTTTGGTTTCCCCATCGCAGTGCATACTCACACGCATACTATGCTTTTTCTCATTTCCACACACACAGGGTATCTGTCCGGGCAACAGATTAAAAATTATTCAATCGCACGATTCGGGCTGCTTTACGCTGTCGCCCGCCTCATCACCCTGCCCGACGATTGACTCCACCACCAATCTCAACAGCCCGATACCGAGCGAAATCTACGAGAACACGTCACTGTGCAGCAGCACCAGCGCCGGCAGCCAGCGACAGGGTAAACGTCGCTCCTGGCACATTATGCCCAACAAGGTAAGTTTTGTGCGAATGAGCAGAGTAGTGGTGAAACGAGGAAAAGGATCCAATCGATTTTGTTATGTATCGGGAAACGAAAACCCTGTGACCTGTGAGCTGGTCAAAGAAGTACATTAGTGGGATTCATTTTCCGTAATTAGGTCTTAAGCGATTTGGAACGGATTTGGAGGCCAGAGAGGAGGAAACCCATTCTCGGCGATTTATTTTGAGCACGGGTGACGTAGGTCCATTTTAGTGTTTATTTTGAAGTTAAATAAAAACAAAAAAAAAACAAAAGAAATCAGCTCACCTGTGGCCACACACACTAATCCAACGATAACAATCTTAATCCAAAGTTCGTGGTTTGACGTTTAATCTGCTCTCGTCACAACCACAATCGGTTCTGCGCGGATCATTTCAGATCCGCTGCAGCATCCGTTTCCACAGTGATGTAGAACAGATAAGTAAAGGAACCATCGAACCGTGAAATCGCTTTACGTAATCGTAATTGAGAACGACACGAGAATGACCAACTTGAGATGTCTTTTGGAGCTTTCTTGTCCAGCACATGACGGGGTTTTTGGATGCTAAAGCTTTGAATATTATTAAGATTTGTAAGGGACATTTTTATGATACTCCAGAGATGAGAAATCATCACACGAAACGTGGTCTGTTCCATTCGCTCATGACAAACCAGAAAAGATATTTCAAAAAACTTTCTCTTTGTAATAACGGAGAATTTTAAATGAATAGAAATAAATTTCCGTAGAGAAGTGGTACATGTACGTGTACCGCTAGCAATCCGTATCACGTCCGTAAATACGCAGTGACGCATAATTTATCTTATCAGTGTGTTCTTTATGTGCAAAGTTTACGACTTTTGCTTACAGAACAACTTTAGTCATTGCTTCGAACATTGAAAGTTTGTTGTAGGCTTTATATTGTGGATTGGAAACAACTCACACAAATCAGTATAGGAGTTTTGATACAATTTATCCAACTCTCCTACTGGTACGATATGAAATCAGTTACGTAAATTTACTTCCATTGCGTTGAAAAAAATCCAAATAAATCGAACGGCGAATTGGCAAGAAGCCTACGCCCATTTTTATCGCACACTCATTCAATTCTCAATCATCATGGCTTGCTGCCATTTTTGCCTCCTATGTCTCGTTGCCTCGGAGTCTCAAATGTCCCATCCCAAACGGACACGGTTCGAAGGAGTTTGGTGAAAATCTATTATCATAAATCAGCTCCGGAATAGCTTCCGCCACCAAAATTGTTTTCTCCACCATTCTCCCATACGGTTTCAAGGACGACTTGAGGACGAATACCAAACTCGCGTGCAAAACGTTGCTCACTAAGGAGACAAAGTTGGTGAAGCTGTGTGGTGCCAGGTTGTTTAGGTGTCAAAGTGTGTTTTTGTGCCGGCTGTTTGTCAAAGGGGTTGCCTGTGGCAGCAGCTGCTGCTACCACCAGAAGGCAACAAAACAGAACAGAACAACAAACTGAGCAAATAGCGGCAGCAAAGCACGGTGGTGTGAGATGTTTGTAAAAGTTCTCCACCATTAACGGGTTGGTGGGCAAATCGATGGCCTCGGCCTCATTTAGTGAAAGCCGCCAACCCGGAGAAAGCACTTCGCAAACGACACATGAGAAAAATGGCGACACCGGTCGCGGCTCTCGGAAAGAATGGGAGTGAAAAACTTTCACTTTTAACATGGATCGAGCGGTAGCAGCAGCAGCAGCAGACAAGACTAAAACAAAACCAAGCCAGAACTTCACGACCCAACGCCGGAGAAGGTTGAAGTACTTCGGCAAGCACGGCAAAGCACTCGCTGGTGATCTTTCGGTGAACGATCCGAACCGAGTCACCCCGGGTCAAAAAGTTTTCGACCAGTGTTGGTTTACTTACCGTGCCGGCGAAGATTGCACAAGGAAGCCCAGTCGAACGATTTGCAGGCAAGCCTCCCTCCACGCACATAACTTTCCACGCCCCAGTGTTCCAACGCCGCGCCAGGTGTTTCGCGCTAGTCGCGGAGAGGCAATGAAGATTCGACCCGGTGCTCGTTGACAGTAATAAAGCGCACGAGGCGGTGGTCATGTACGCGAACAATAGAAAATGGGTTCTAATGGGACGCTTTGCTTTAAGGACACACTTTTCAAGGGTGTCTTGTACCGGGTATTGTTTTGCCCTTTTTTACGGGAAGAAGCTCTTTGTCCTGTTTGGTAGCATTCAGTTGTGCTGCTGGAAAACTTGCTCATTGCGTAAGGGTCCGGTGTCAAGAGGGTATATGCGAATAACTTGCACTTCTGCATCACCAATTGCGCTGCTGCTGCGCAGCAGGAGATGGGAACATCCTTAAGGTATATGCTCGTGAAACTTAACCTATTCTTCTACGAATGGGAACTCTTCAAGCGGCAGGAGCTAGTGACACTCTACACATAGCTGAAGGCTGTAGCAAACAGACGATAGTTGGCTTGTACAATGTGTTTAGATCTTGCTCCCAGTCCCTTCAACGACATCCTACCCGCCCCTTTCCTACCGCACCC
This sequence comes from Anopheles farauti No. 4, assembly GCA_000956215.1. Classification (NCBI taxonomy): domain Eukaryota; kingdom Metazoa; phylum Arthropoda; class Insecta; order Diptera; family Culicidae; genus Anopheles; species Anopheles farauti No. 4. The sequence goes on along the minus strand of JXWZ01005221.1, from coordinate 6,178 downwards.
AGGCACACGATGTCGTAGGTCAGAGCTCGAAACAAAGATTTATTGCGTTGTCCACACGAAAACACGAACCAATTGGCTGTGGGCAAAGTTGTTCCGCAAGAATTGTTCTCTTGCTCGCTATCTCTTCAAACAGTGTCCTTTTTTCCTTGAATCACATTCCCACTCAGCATAGCAAGGGGACGTGTTATTATCGGTTTTAAAAGACTCATAAATTCGTTCCCGAATCATATCTGGTTCATCCGGACTTGCATGATGCGACACGAACGAAACTGTCCCTTTTTTCCGGCAGGCTACCAATGTGTCCGATACGGAATTAGCAGCAGCGCTCTTGTCTTCAAGCGTCCATCTCGGGGAAATAAAACTTCATGTCCCAATCATGACACGAGCTGATAGTGAACGGGGACGATCCCGTTGTTCACAAACCAGACGCACACTTCACCCGTGACAGCTGTCATATTTTGCCTTCCGCAATACTATTCCGATGGACGTTCTCCACGTGTGTGTGTGTGTGTGTGTGTGTTTTCTCGGACAAGAATAAAGGGGCAGCTGTTGTGCAATCGTTTTGCCTGCAATGTTTTGTTCTAGCACATACCCGCACCATACGCACGTTGATGCTATCAACATTCCGGAACAATTTATTTTATACGGCCGAACATCCTTCGGGTAGAGTTTGGATGTTCCACTTCATCAGTTTGTTGGGATCGGTACGTTTTTTTTTCTTGTTTTTGGCACCGAAATGAAACACCGTTCGTGCATTTTCATTTTGTCGTAAAACCGAAACCAATAGGAAGTCGTAAAGACTTTTTGACGGGATCGAAGGCGAGGCGCAACGGCATTCGCTGTGTGTAAGTGTACGATGATGGCACGGACGTGACTTTCCATTATTTCGTATACTTTTCCTTTCCTTTTCCATCGTGTGTTTGTACGAGATTCGCGCGCTTCCAGTAAAAGTGTGGTTGTTGTTGCCTTTCTCCAGAATAAGGACAAGGAAGGGTCAGATCGTTTCGCTTTAATGAGGATTAATACGTTTTTCGGGATTTAAAAGCAAAAATACAACATTTGGTGTTTTTTTTTTGTATTTGCATAATGTCGTTTATATTACACCAATATATGTGGAATTGGGATATTTTTAACTTTCTTGCAATGCTGCTGCCCAAAAACAGTTACATACCCCCATAGAACCTTAAATACCTTAAAGTGTACGGGAAAAGTATCTCTGTAGCCATTCATGTTTACTTAGCCATTTTTGACTCAATTGTCAATTTTAATTGCAAACCCAAAACTACCTAGGATTTTTTCTTCTATTCAACCCAATTTCAAAACTGCGATTGAACTTCCAATTTAAAACTTGGAAATATGGATCACGTCTGTTACAATATCTTTTGCTCACTAGATTTATTAACCGAAAGCCTTTGATGCATTACCCTCAAATAAACTTCGGTGTGCAAATCCTTTACGAAAAGAAGTAGTGCTAACCACCATCTACTACAATCATGACCCGATTCCGGACCCAATGATGGGTTTATCTAACCTTTTACCGCACGCTTCTAGCTGCCATCGGCTGTCCCTATTTCCATCGTGGCACAAGGAAGCCAAAGTAATCATTTCCTTGGATTGAATTCATTTAATAAAGAATTCAGTAACCGGGGTGTGGCAGGCAAACCATCGAATGGAAGAAACCGTACTAAAAATAGCACTTTTGCTTCCAAAAAAAGGGAACCAGCCAGAAGAGCAAAAGACACGAGCTACCTGGCTGTCGGTGCTATCCCGAATTGTGGTGTGAGAAACGGCCAGGCGTTGTTTGATGGCCTTAATTTAGCATTCTTTTCCGTGTTTCTCGGCGTCCTGCGGCACTTCCTGCTCCCGTGCCGGAAGTGCGGGAGACACCATTTTCACGCCTTCCTTCTACTGGTACGGTAGGAATCGACACGAGTACACCAGGGCACAGAGATTTATCATTTCCGCCCTGGGTCACCACCGAACGCTTCCGTTCGCTCCTCCCATACGCCAACGCTGTTGTTTACCATGCCCGTGCCCAATATTTCATTTGTTTTCCGCGAGATGGCGCTCCCGGGACGGTGAAGCGATGCGAAAAATTTCGGCCCCAGTGAAGTAACCGACCTGATGGGGGCGTGATCGTAAGTAAACGAAATATTTAATCTTCCCTCCTCCCCCCCGTTCGGTACGCACCTTTACGAGCGCATTTGTCACTTCCGTCCGTTGGGTTTCGTTTCGCTAGCTTTTTAGTGTTGGGCTGTTGTTGCGCCTGAAAGGTAGGCACAACCCGCAGCTTCCGCTCATTCGTTTATCGAAGTCAGGCGCGGGTAATGGAGCGTTCAGGAATCGTGTGTGCAAGTGGTTCATTTTTTCACGAACAAAATTAGATTACACCACAAACACCAGAACCGGCGACCTAAATAGGAAGCTATGGGCTCGGTGTTCGGAAAAACCTAAATTCTTCCTTTACTTTTGCGCAAACAATGCGTACCAGATTGGGCGCCTCGTCATGCTAAATTCGTAATCCGTTCTTCTTAAAGCTCCCGAGCTCAACACGGATTTAAAAACGAATTTTCCTTTCTTGGGAATAAAAACCTTCTCCTGTTGTTTGTTTGTGTCTCGTGGTGTATTAGCGAGTGATTTGAGCGGCTGCCTTTTTTACCCCAAACCCATTTCTTATTCCGTTTCTACTACCACCGCCTTCTACAGCTTATCGGTTACTGTCGTAACCCGTTCTGCTGGGGTCGCATTTGCACGCGCAACATAAAAAAAAGCTTCGTCTGTGTGAAGGGCACGTTTTTCACGCAATCATCTTTTTTTCTCCGCTTTCATACTGCACGTACTAAGCTGCACAGCCCAAGGGGGCTAAGGCCTCCGGTGGCCTTCACGTGCAACAAACAAACCACCAAGCGTAGATACCGTACATGGGTCGCACGAGGGTTACAAACGGAAACGCGCCACCGTGTTTAACATTTTTTCGCGACTGTTTTGGATACGATGGCGCGAAATGATTCTCGTTTTCTATTGCCGGCTGTCGCCCGGCACATGTTGACGGCAAACAATTGTCACCATCGGGCGTATTATGGCGTGAATGATAGATGGGAAAGCCGCCGAGGTTGAACTGCCGGTTGAGTTGTTGTTCCGCTGCAAAACGTGGAATGCGTAAGAATTTTATTGCTTTCTTAAATGTGTACCACGAAATCTGCGTAAAAATAATCTTTTTTTGTTTCGGTTTTCTCTGTTTTGATTGATTTTTTTTGCGAGTTTTGCTCCAATGTAACTTCGACAGGTTTGTAGCTTAAATTATAAAATGGTTAAATGTATTATGTTTACAACTGTCATTTTTGTATGCAATTTCTGCAAAAACAAATAGAAAAAGGAACTGTCAAAAGCCTTTTTAAATATTAGTTTGTCTAATTCATTCCGACTTCTACATAATGTATCGGTGCTTGAAAATTCTTGATAGTATTATATAAAATTACTGATGATACTCAAAAGAAATTTAAAAACGTGAAACGCTGCAGGACAAAACCGGCCCAATGATTGCTGTGGCAGGCTTTATTTATGTTTCACAAGAGAAATCACTTACTAATTAATCAAACAGCAGCTTAAAACCATCGTCCGGTAAGCGGCTCCCGTTAGATAAATTGGCTCCCAGTGCCACGATTGTAGCTGTTCAAATAATTCAAATTGCTTTTCATTAATTATTCATCCCCTTTCCTAAACTACCGGTACCATCTTAGAGGAGCCCCCATTCGAAAGGCGCGCTTGTAAAAGTCAAATCACCTCCCCGTATAAAGGAAACATAAAAAAGGTAAACCAAGCCGCGCGGTTACAAAACTTTCGTAATGATTTAAGTCTCGTAACGCGCATAAATCCATTCGAAGCGAACGTTATAACCCGCAAAACACCCGCCACGCATCGTGTCCTTTATCGTCCAATCTCGGGGCCGCAATGCTGTTCGGTGCCAAAATTTCCCGGCTTCTCCAGCTGGCAGGATTTTAATTATCTCCATCCGGTTGCTGCTGCTGCTGCTACTACCAGTGTTTTACGGGTGGAAAAATATTTTCCATGCAGCACCATCTCCTTTCCGCGTCAGATTTTCTTCCATGTCTTCTTTCTCCATCTGGTTCATGATCAGGGGCGACTCGCCGTACCATAGCCCCTCTGGGATCTTGGAAGGTTTCTTGAAATTATAGCAAAATCCCGCTCTAGCAATAACCACCACCTTGCCGTTTCTGTGCGCCACGATGGTACTTCTGCTTTTTCTGTGAACAAGAATTTTCATAAATATTGGACAATCTGCAATCATACAATTAGCCCACACCACGCAGCATACACCGAAACGAGAATCGAGATTCGGAAAAGTCATTCCCCGTTCAGGATGGAAGATGGTCATTACCAACGGCACCGTGCGCACCAGATTGAACGTTAATTTCCGTGCAACACCTTGCCCGTCGGGTGTCGGATGCTTCATTTGCTGCCGGTGTTACCCAGTTAGCCCCAGTTTTATGTACGATTTATGCAGCAGTAATTACCAAACAGCCACCATTAATATGAATATCTGCCGTAAGTCGATGTGAACGAAAAGAAAAGTAAAAACACACACGCAGAGAAGAAAAGTATCACGCCATACCGAGTTTACGCTCCGGTTTTTTGCGTATTAAAACTTCACTTCCAAGCCTATTAAAAACGCTACAACCTTCTGTTGTCGTGCTACTGGATTCGATTGGAGCCGGAGATGGTTTAACGACGATGCCGTTTGCCATTTTCAAACGATCGCGATCGGACCGTGTTCGCGTTTCGCGGATGCAAATGTGCTGCAATTGCAAAACGATCAACGAAATGGTGCATCGCGGGTCAATGAAGAAATATGAAGAACTCAATCTTTACGAAGTCATGCTGCTCCGGTCGCCAGTCGTGGTGGTGTGAGGATCGCGAAAAGTGTATCTGCATCGCGTCGCCAACGATCCGTCCGGCGTTGTTGCATTACGGTCCGCGTACGGTCCCGTGTGATGAAAGAAGTAATGATCAACTTCACTGGGAAGCCTCGTTTAATTGGCTGCAATTGAACGGGAATATTGCTGGAAAAGAAAAAAACAAAACACAGGAACTAAACAAAGAAGGAAAAGTACTATAAGTTCTTTAAATATACCGTAAACAACTAAATATGTTGGGGTGTTTTTAATTTAGAAAATTTTTAATCATTTGAAGGACTATGAAGTTATGGAGTAATTGTAAAAGTTTAGAGCTATAACCAAGTAACATCTATTTTTTCTGCTTATGGTTAGTGTATCGTTGATGAATGAAATATGTGTATTTTCTGTCCTAGTTGGTAGAACTTGCTCCGTTGAAATATCAAGAAATACATTGACGAAGTACGATGCCTACAGCCCACTCATTCTTGCGTCCATTCTCCATTCATGCTCTTCGAGCCAGCTGTGCAGACAACTTTACCTGAATGAAAACTCCTACGCCCTAAGTCTAAGCGTGCGTTGTGGGCTACAGCATCGTTCTCTGCGCAACCTGGGCGCGACGAGATCTTACGGTCAACGAGCTTGCAGAAATGTACTACTTTCCGGCAATGTAGGTCCAGTTTGACCGTGCCAGTGTGTAACTGTGCGTTTCGCAACAAGTGGGTCGAATGCAAATAGTGTCAGCCGGTGGAGTACATGGACATCCGCCGCCTTTACCCTGTCTCTCCCTATGGGCTGAAGACTTGTCAGGTGCTGAACTTCTGAAGCTCTGAAGCCTCAGACAAACTCGAAGCCATCGATCGAGTGCGGACCACATTTTGCACACCTCGCAGTACTGTGTGGGTAACAGAAGAAGGTGCACCAGCAGTCTCAACATGACTGCGCGACCCATTCAGGCGAGAAAACCCGTTAGAGCCCGGTTTTTAGAGCCACCCTACAAGTGCGTTATAGCTCCAAATTGGTCATTGGGGCAGGTGTAGTCGAAAATTAGCAGCAATTGCTTCCAGTAGTGATCCATTTCAAAACGTGCCTACGCAGACAGTTGGCAACACCTTAAAGGCGTAGTTTGCAACACTCAATTTTGCCGGACCATAAAGAGTGTTTAATCTCTGAGCGAACTGTTTTTTCCAAGAATTCTTTACCGCATTAGGACCTGGCAAACGTTTAGCACCGATATCTTGTGTGTGTGTGTGTGTGTGTGTGTT
>JXWZ01005214.1:0-21822 GCA_000956215.1 Anopheles farauti No. 4 | reverse complement strand
CGTCTCGAGCGGAGACGAGAGCGAGAGCTTTAAATCGAGACGGCCTGAAGGCCTTACACCGATCGTTGTGGATGCGTTGTCGTGTCTGGAAGACATTTGTGAGGTGATTTGCTCCTTGGATGGAAATGACACCCCGTACCGAGCCGCTGACGACGCGCTCAAGTTCGAAGGGTTAAGATTCTTGAGGTGGTCGGGACGAGGGCAAGATAGAAAAGTTGTGGAACGAGAGCAATAAAACTGCCACCGGTTTTTCGAGACATCAATTGGATGGGGAGAAAAGAAAAGGGAAAGTTGTGGCATGGGCGCCGAAGGCACGGTTCGAAAGGTTCGCCGAGACAAACTAACGTCTGAGACGCTCTGGTGGGACGTCAACGTCACTGCAAAGGGAGATTTCGAGCAGTAAAGTTTCTTCTCTCCGGACGAAGCCCATCTCTAACGTGCCCCTTTTACTGAAGAGCTCACCGCACGCTAGCAGCTCTTACGCTGGAAGCTTGATGCGAAGATTGACTGGCAACTTACATAAGAAGCGTAGGCATCCCGGAGTCACCATTGTCCGCTCCGGAGACAATGTGAACCAGTGTTCACGGCGTTGAAAAGTGGTACCCACCCCTGAAAGAAGATCCACATGCACCGGTTCCAGCGAAGAGGGAAGATTACGGAAGCACGGAGCATATAAACTGTCGTCCCAAACCCGCTGAAAGGAAAACATTTAAACAGTTTAGACAAACAAAAGCGGCACCGGTTTGGCGAGGCGGCGCAACACAGGCGCAGTGTGAAATGCAGCCGCAGAAAACGCGTTTGCTTTCGATTTTCTGGAACGGAACGGCTACGAAGATGGCTTCGAATGTGACGGGTTTAATGAAGCGCCCCGCGGACATTCAAATCGAACCGAAGGAGGATGAGGAAGCTAAACTGCCCCGGTGGGAAAGATCGATGTTTTATTGTCCCGCGGAAAGCGGATGCTGTGAAAGGGAGCGACCAGCGGAATGGACGATGGGACATGTAAATGTGTGTGTTGCCCTTCGCGTGTGCGTGTTTAATTACTCCAGCTTGATCGGCGCCTGACGCGGATGAAAGGGTTGTCAAACAAGTTGAAGTGAAAGTGAATAATATATGTGGCGTTGTGGCGTTGTTTGATTTGTTTATGGCCGTGTTAAAATGTTTCAAACTGTGTGTTCTGGAATGATCAGAGGACAAAGTGTCGTATGTAGACGGAAATGTTTGCTAAAGTAGACTGTTGTTTTGGATAATGCGGTACACAGGAGGCAGTTGTCTCAAACATGGTAGTAGAGAGAGTATTTAGTAATGAAATTGTAGCTTTCAAGCTATATCGAATGCATATTGTAGACTTTTTATGTTCTATTTTAAAAGTTTTTTATCGATTGAACTTTTGCCGGAACAGCATAACTAAACTGAAATATTATCTTTCGAATTGATTATTGAACAAAATTAAACCAAAGCCCACAATTATATTGCATGCATGTTAAAAATAATGATACCGCAAGATCTAAAATTTCCCAGCCGCTTTTCTACTACTTTATTATTCAATATGTTTCGCTTCGCATTATTCGTGCAGATGCTGTACTGCACATTGGATGAATGAAATTTAATCGTAGAAACATTTAGCTTGCCGGCAAGTTTGAGCAATTTGTTGGACAGTTGAATTGGAAGTTAATGTGATGTGATTTGTACAGGAGAAACGTATGTTTTTGCATATTTACACTCGAAACTTTGAAGCGACTTGTGTTCTTGTATTATTAAATCCCACTCAACCATCATCGAGAATGTGCTTAAAAAAGGCGTTGAATGATCCCATCAGCAACTCATCCACTCTTACATTCAAAGCTGGCAATATTAGATTTAGATCTTCATTTCAAACGCAAATGACAGGCTGAAGGTTACTAAACCGATCGACTAAGTTCGACAGTTCGATTTAACCACCGCGCTGAGTTCGTGATGACATTTCAAGCTTTTACAAACTTTCCGAAATAATGAAGGTCTCGGGTCAAAGGCAGTGAAATAATAATTGAGCGTGGGTGTCACGTTACGTTCCGTCCTAAACCGTGCGCATCTGGCAGTGCGATGCCTGAAGCCCCAAACTGTCATCAACGTCAATGTCATTGATGCGGTGGCGTGGGGAACCGCCAGTACCCTCCGATGTGGAGTTTGTCTTTTTTTTCTTCTCTCTGTTGACTCCTAATACAACTTCGGTCCCATCAAACAACGTCATTCGGTCCGCGTTCGATGGATGCTGGATGGGCACCGCAATGGAGACACCGCATGTTCCCATTTTTTCTGCTTCTTCCGTCGCGCCGAACGACGCCACACAATCCGTTTTGGTATCGCCTAAATTGGCCCTAAAATCGAGCGCTCATCCAGCCGGCCACGCCGCAGAAAACCCACTGTGGCGACGGTAGCCTTCACAGCCAATTTCCTCACAATTACGTCGAGGCGACGAGTGCGTGGCGGTGGTTTTCGTCGATCACCGGTGGCATGTTCGCGAAAAGATCGAACGCCGGGGCCGACCGACGTGCACCGTGACAGAACTAATCACCTCAAGGGCACATGCATGGAGTGGGTTTTGTGAAATTGGGAACCGAAATTGGTTCGATTGATGCTGCCGGTTTTTGGATGCCCGTCGGGCAGGCCGGGAAATGTGCCGTTCAGTTAGTTTTTCGAGGGCGTTTTCCACCGCAGTAGACAGCAGCGTGCTAGACGCGATCGATTGGCGTGTCTGATCGACTTCCATCCGAACCAGTGTAAGAGCGTGTGTTGAAAATTAGTCATCGATGACGGAAAAAATGGTTAACAGACGGGTGGTACGCAATTAAGCCAAACGAATTCATCTCGCATTGCTTTCGGCTGAGCGTTAATGGAAGATGGAAGAAAAAAGACACTAGAAAGGGTTTTTTTTTGTGGGGAAGATTTTAATTACATTTGTGGTCTTAATTTTTTTATGCCACATAAAAAGTAACAGTGATTGTAATTGCAAATGATGAAATGTAGAAGAAAATTTAAATAAAAAAAATTTATTTATGTATTTTTTTCTTATTTTTTTGGTTTTGTCTCAATCTATAAACAATTGCTAAGAGTTACACAGAATGTTTTAAAATTGATTTAAATAACACATAAATGAAAAAAATGACCCAAACTGGAAATATAAGTTTTGCTGTTTGATATTCTGCATATATGAAAAAAAGCAGTAATATAAAACATGCTTTAAAATATTATGTTACAATGATCGAAATAACACATCACAACAACACGAAAAAAGTTTTTTTTATCAACATCAATGGGGTTACACCTGGTGACGGATTTCCTCTCAAGCCATAAAAGTAAACCTATATTAGAGGCAATGATTGTAGTGAAAGTAACATTATTATCTTTAAAACCATAAACTATCCTGTCATACTTTGGTACGTATTTAAACCCATCCGTTTGCTACGGACACGGGAAATTTGCTAGTTATAGCGATACCCTCCACGAGCAACCATTTCACTTTAATTTTCCATTCTTCCTAAACGGCTATTAATTAATTAATCTGCGAAGCAAAATCCGAGTAACACGGGAGCAGCAAGTTTCCTCCAGAGATTCAAATAATGTCAAATTATGCCACAAGCCAACCAAAAAAAAAAAAACTCTCATCATGATGATGACACATGGTGAGTAAACGCGTGGTCTCAAAATGATGGGTAACTGTGTGCTTTGGTGTACTTTCGCGTGCCTACTCTGGTGGGAACGAATGGGATGAGTGGGAAAGGCACCTCGTGCACATTGGTTAAACTTGCAACCGGGTTGATCTCGTCCGTAAAAGTTTTTTTGCTGAGCTAAAGAGCCACAAAACGAGCGAGTGCATTACCGGGATGACTTTCGGACGGGTGACAGTAGCAGCGGTGCTCTTTTACAGCCGGGTATTTATGGTTTCTGCAACCGACAGAAGTTGGCAAAAGGGTTAGGGACGGAAAGCGTGCCCGGGTTTTCCAGCATCCAGCCGTGATAGTTTTCCAGCGGTAGTAGCAACGGCAACCACCTCCACTCAATACATGAGAATCCCGAATCTGACGAGTCGCTGTCGTCGGTGAGAAAGTTTTTACCCGAGCGTGCGAGCGAGCGAGCGAGCGAACGAACTTTTGCTGCCATATCAAATATCAACAGCAAGTGGAATAGGAACAAAAAAAAAACCTTCGGTGATAGTTGAGCCCCGATATCGGGTTACGAGTGTTACGGTATTAGACAAAGTTTGTCCATTCCGATCCTTGTGAATGGAGTTTAAAAGTCATGCGTGCCCATCGATAAGCGTGCGATAAGATGGTTGGGCGGAGAAGACGGATTCGATGGCAGCATCAACCTAATCGAAGCATTATGGCCTTGAGGGTGGGGTTTTCGGGGTTTTCTTTCGGTTCGCTCGTTCGGAATACGGATACGTTATCTTCATCGCTTTCATCTCTGGAGGGTTAAGGCTTCATCGAACTGAACAGCGCTGATTTCACGCTGGTGACTTGCGGTTTTTTTTTCCAGGCGGAGAAGTCGTTCGTTCGTGTTGCTATCGTATTGATGCGATACGACGCTAATGCATCGTGTAGGAACATTAAAAAAAAACTTGGAGAGAACGTTTGGTGGGGTGATGATGTTATTAATTGTGCTGGGCTACCCGTTTCCTACGCTGAAGTAAACGGTGCACACGGAAAAAGGAACAGACAAAAAGCTGCAATCGTAAGGTACAGATTTTCATTTCATCCAGGAAACGGGCACAAGCGCGAGACCCGGGCGGTGGAACGGACGACGATTGAATAACTTTCCTTTCGGATCCGTTCCGGGCCGGGGTCGGGTGGAGAAAGAGCGCGTACCGCTATTTGAAGATAGCGTGAAGGTGGTTCTCCCTCCCTTTCCGATCACCGTCCGGTCCTGTCCCGTTCTTTTCCCCTGCCTGTCGGCGGGTGGTCAGCGGAAATCAACCGTTTGATTAATTTCACAGGCGCGGCGGATTCGCGCACACCGGCTTTAAATCCGATGCTTGACGGAGGACGGAGCACCCCGGACCACCCGGGAAAACTCCTCAGCGGCTATCAATCGAAGCAAGTGGAGGGGAAAGTCGACGGGGAATGAGATAAGACAAATGGTTACAAGATTTATGGGGGTCTCCCGCGAGCTGATCCACTGACTGAGTAACTGACTGACTGACTGACTGACGGACGCCGAAACGAGGACGCGGTCGCACACGGTGGCTGACGATGCGGCCGGCGGAAGTCAATCGATCAAAGTGCATACAAGTGGTGTTCTAATGGAGGTTTCGGTTTCAGTCCCCCGATAGTCCGAAAGAGCCGTTACTTTCGAGGTAACTTTTTCCTCCCCTAGCACGTCCGAAACGCGATGAAACTTGTTGATAAGAGTAATTTATCTGCCAACGGTCGTCCTGGGGGAGGGAGGGAGAAGATGCAAATATTTGGCAAATGAAGATTTATGGGACACGAACCGGGGGTCTATTAATTTGGTGATGGATGCCGTGTTCGGAGCTGGAAGCAATAAATATTTGAACTCGTCGGGCGCACCGTACGTCATCAGAGTCCACTAAGAATGTTATGACATTTTTTATGGAGCAAAAAAAATAGAATACTCTTCGCTTCATGTTTAATTTAATTATTCAATATTCAATTTAGTGTATGTGCATGCATAAATTATCAAACCGCCTGTATGGAACAGCCTGTCGTTGAAAATGTCATTTTGGATAATTGGACATCGACAGTTAGCTCAAACGATGGATACAATAAAAAAAAACACCATTCCACGGTAGCACGATCTTTTACGCGACCGTAAAAAAGATTTGGTTTCGGTTCAATGTCACTACAACCCATCGAATATGGACCGTACCCCGGTATGGAATATTAAAAGCAAAAAAAAAATCGAAACACCCTCTCCGTTGAAATATCGGTAGTAAATAGGAGGAAAAAAAACAACCGAAAACTCCCCCCCCGGGCAATGTCGGCTCGATGCACAAAACGATGTATCGCACCGTATCCATAAATGGATCAAACCGGAATCGTGCGCGGACCCCAAAACTGTAACGAACCCGCGCGTAGCGGTAATTGATCGCGCTGTTCAGATAGAGGGCGGATTATGGACAACAGGCAGCAAAGGAAAAATGCTGTAAAGCGTGATCATGCTTAAATATCTGCTAACAGCCCGTCAAAGCGTTGAACAGTTTCGGGGGCAGGAATTTTGGTGGCGCAACTGTGTCGTGTAGTTTGGTCCGTGGTCAGTTGAGATTGAGTAGTTAACCGAAAAAAAAAACAAGTTAGAATCGCTTTTGAACGAGCTTTAGAAAAATTATCATAGATGGCGCTGGGTTACTTGTATGGTGTATTTTTATTGAGTTATTAGAGTCTATATTCACCAATACAGCGAAGTTTCCCCATAAGCTTTGATTCCAAGGTAAGAAAAAACGGTAAAAAAGCGCACAAATTTAATTTCACAGCGATTTGCTTTTGCTTTGCTTTTGACGAAGTGTCCAGATTGCTAAATGGAATCTTTTATCCCGACTCAAATCGACAACGCCATTTGTGCGCCAAAACTCGAAACGATTTAATAAACGATTATCAGCGCTATCTGTCGTGAAATATTTTTTTTATAAAACATTATAAAAAATGTATGGAAAGTGACTTAAATATTCAGTACATTATCGCATACAACATTAGGAATACTTTAGTAACCGATTGCGTGCTTCGGTCCTGTGCGTTATAAGACGTGTTGCTCACAAAGACGCGTAGGCTTACGCAGGTATGCCAATGTCAAAGCGAATGGGTTCTAATCTATACGAAAGGGGTGCGTTACAGTGTGCCGTAAGCTACTCTTGTTTTCTTCCTCAACACAGGCACCCAAGCGGCCGCATGCCTCACTGGCATGGCGTAGGATGTCGCTACACCCCGAAAACGTTCCCAGCTCCGGTTCTCGACGTAGGTGTTCGACAGGATCCTCTGCGGCAGCCGGTTCGAATGCCGTTTGGTTTCAGGCGTCAGAATGCGGCTACCAGCTACGGACACGGACAGTGGTTTAGAATGTGTTCCAAGCCCGTGTGGTCACCACTAGTTAACACTACAAGCCCGCAAGCCAGCCACCGTCCATGTGGTAATGGATCGGTCGTTTGTGCACGTTGTAATTAAATTGTAAAATTAGTATGACAAAATAATCGATGTTAGGTGAGTAAGTGCCACTACCACCAATACGAACAAGCGGGACACTAGAAGGGCAGAGCAGATTTTGTTTTGAATTGTGTGCGCAACAGCAAAGCAAAACAAAAACAAAAAATCCTCAGGCGAGAATAAATTGTTTGGAAAGGTGCACCGTACCGGTAGAATCCGAGTGCCCGAAGGTGAAAGGCACAAGCCTTTCAGCTTGGCCGCCCATTCGAAGGGAAAGATGTCGGACCATTGATAGCCGGAAACATGGATCGGATCGTTTCGAATGCCGGGGCGTCCCGCAAACAAAAAGGTTACGCCCGGGCAAGGAAGCACAAATTAGAAGGGACACGAACTTTATTCCTGTTCCTGTGTACCGGTGCCCATCGCCGATGTAAGTGATTCGTTTGAAAAACAAAACAAAAAATGAGCTCGAAAAGGGCGCCAGCTAGCTCTCGGCATGCCTAAAACATTGTAGATCGATGCGAGCGAGCGAACTCGATTGACATTGCGCCCATAGGAGCCGGAGCGCAGGGCTTTGCGATATTTGCATTTTCTACGTGCCACTAATTCTACGGTCCAAACGTCGGACGATTGATGTCAAGGCGAATCGAGAATAAAGTGTTCGCGCTAGAAAACGGTACGTACGAAAAACTTCCACTTGTGAATTGGACGAAAAAAAAAAACGCAGCAGCAACTTATGACGCATGCACCGCAGCTGCCAGCACATATGCATAGCTTTTAGGCTCGCGGCCGATATTCGATAATCATCGGCAATCGCTGTGGGCGGTCCCGTGGCAGTAATGTGTGACTGTACGCTCAGGAATGCCTACAGACGCTTAATTGAGTTGTTTGAGCACAGCACAAGGTTCGGGCTTTCGAGTTTTCGATCAATCTGCCTGCTCCGGCGGTAAAGCTCCGAAATTCCTCTCAATACCGAAGTTTGTTTTAAGCGGATGTAAACAACTTCCTACACCGCACTTAGCCCTGCAATGGCTTGACTCCGTTGGAATGCCTTTTGTTATTAATATCTGCCGTCAGGCGATCACGTGAGGACACGAATCCGACGAACCGGTTGCACCAGAAAGTGAACTGCTTTCTCGGAACTATTTTCGACCTCGCAAAGCGCAACATTGACATTGAGCGCGTGGAGAGATGGTGGCGGCGGTACACGGCGAACCACACACGCACTCGTCCGCTTGGAACTCGGGTCCTGGAAAAAGGGTACGGATCGGAGGGCGCTGCGAGCGAAAGTGCAAAATGGAAAGTACCCTTGAGCGGCGCGATTATCATTATCATCACGCGGATCCTGCTTCGCCGGACGGACGGCGCAATCGACGTCACGGTGAGGGCAATCAACCGTCGCCCTCCCCCGATAGGGAGTGACCACCGGCTTGATTGTCTCATTATCAGCCTGCAGGCAATGCCGTTGTACCTCCGTCCGGCTGACGATCGGATCTAGCCGGGGTTCGTCGCTTGCAGTCTTTCGTTTGCAGTTGATTGAAATCGCCTCGATGATGGATGGAATTTATGTTCCCAAAATTTACTCTACGTTTCGGTACGTTTCGAGTGAAATGTGGAACGTGCGCTCCCCTCCGACGCCCGCTGATGACATTGACACGAACTTGAAAACGAAACGCTCCCGCGCGCTCTCCCGTGCAGCCGAACCGTTTGACCCAATTTCAGAGTTCTTTTCCTCCGTGTTGCTTTTTTTTTTTTGGTTGTGTTGCACTAAATTTACGATTGTTCTAGTTTCACGCTGTTGGTAACAAATTAATCATTCCTTTCTAGCTTTCTTTCGCGTGGCCACGCTATCGGCTCCCGCGTCTATCATCACGTTCGCTTTAGTGGCTGATTTCGCATGCGTTTCAAGCGTGTTTTCGGGGGTGAGCGCGAGGGTGACGCACGTTTTGTAATTACACCCGCGGCTCTCGCGGGAAGCCTCCGCGTGATTTGGCCCAATTTTGTTTAGGCTATTTTTTTTTTCGGGGGTGGAAGAAAGAGATGGGCTGAAAAAACCTTCCAGTAGGGCCGCAGCGCATGTCTGCCAGCGGTCTGGACTAGTTTTCTTCTCCATACTCGCATGAAAGATCAAGAGCTACCGGTCATTTTCAGCTCACTGGGTATGTGTAGCGTAAGGAATGGAATGGAATGGATCCGGGAAGGAAGATTGTGGTGTTTAATTACATTTGAACCGGTTGTTTCAACGCCGGTCTGGAGCGGGAATCTGTGGAATTCGGCCGTTACTGCAACGAGCCGTTCGATTTGTACCAATTGTTGCCCCTCCTGCTACTGCTGCTGTTGAGGCCATTGCAGCAAACGTAATTGCATTCGTACGCGAGAAAGAGGCAGGGTGCAAACATCATAACAAAACGCTAGCAAATAATAGGAGCAATCTTCCGTAACACGCAGTCAGCTGCTGCTGCTGCCGCGGGTGCATAAATGGGAAATTATATTATCGTTAACCAATTACAAAGCCATTTTTTTCCCCCGTTGGCTCTCTGCGCTGGGTGAGATTGGGGTGTGAACAGATTGCTGCTATGGCAACAAAAAGAGTACAGTTGAAAGCACGCATACGCACACTACGCGGTGGCTACAGCGGCAAAACAATAGACACGGCATCTCATTTCTGGCAACAATCCCCCGCAGTTTGGTGCGACGCGAGTTCAATGACCGTTCTGGGATGGTGGGTTGCGAACAAAGCCCGCTCCGATCCGATCACGCAACGTTGGAACGGGGGTTTTTTTTGTTGCATACTTTCTGGGCGGAAGTTCAAAATGCGACAAGGTTACAAATAAAACCGCTCCTGAATGCTTTCTCCTACCTCTTTTATGGTGTTGGTTTTGTTTCGGTGTGTTGTGCACAAATGGCGAATAGAAACGGTTTCCCAATTTCACGACCACGGATGATTTGCTTACCTAGAGGAGAGAACAAGAACAAGAAACAGATTAGAGATGGATCGCGATGAGAATGAAGCATATATAATTTTTTTTAAATATCAATTTATACAATTCAGCGTGCTTGATTTTACAGTACAAAAAAACTCCTTTACAACCGCACCGATGAAATATTATGATAAATATTAATTTGAGCAAAGCCTGTCCATTTCTCCAACGGTTTCGCTAGAGATCGAAATTTTAATCCACGTGGGAAACGTTTCGTAAACGCACTCGAGAGAACGGACGGAACAGAACGTGAATCCGACAGTCATTAATCTGAATGACTATCTCATCGAGCGCCTGACAAAAGCAGCGCAAAGGTATTCTTTCTCCACTAGGTGCCTTTAATATTCATAGAGGGATTATGATCATCAGCAACGTTCTCGAAGCTCCGCGTCCCGTTAGTGATATTTGACTTCGACTGGCTGGTGAGCTCAAATTAATGGATCGTTATCTATCATACGATGTGCTTGAGGACGGTGGCTTGGTGGGTTGAGGACGATACGGTTGAATGGGGCACGGAAAGGGCGCGCGTACGGGCGGTGTTTTGAATATTAATATTTGCATGATGACAGATTTAACGACATGCAACCATAAGTTGTTACGGTGATTTACATTGGGTATTGGGTTTATTTCACTTCCACGGCAAAATGTTTACTAATAATTTTCGTTTTCGGCTATTATTGTTACATTTTATAGTTTTAAAGGTGCTTTTTGCGTCTTTGATCTTTGATAAAATTTATCGTTTTTCCTTTTCATTGTGAATTCGTTTTAAGAATTTTATTATCAATTATCAAAAATATTTAGTTTTTAACACAAGTAAAAAAAATCAACAATTTATTCGATGAAACAAAGAAGGAGTTCTTAGAAACGATTAATTCAGTCGGGTGTACGATTTTTTCCAAATAAATTGTCACTTAATTTCTATCCTACGTTCCCCAAATCAAACATTGTCACCTCCAACCAGAACTGCAAATGTTACTAAATATTTGTCTTGCATATTCCAAGCAAGTGTCAGTGACGAACTGTCAAGAGGTTTAAACATTTGCCACCAGAGGCGCGGTTCTGTCTACCACTTTGCATCTTATGACCTTCTGCTAGACTAGTGACATGTGAATTTAATTTCATTACGATATTTGCAACACAAAAAAAAAGATCTACCGCCATCGCTCCATTTGCTCGATTCGTTCCATTTTCACACCTTAAAACGAACGCCGCACGAAGTTGGCGCGATTGGGCGCGAAATTCTACTTTGTTACGCGCCGCGCGAATAAGCGCAGCAAGAAACAAAACCACAAATAGCTAGCGCGCTCGTGTGGGTGTTTTAATTGGTTTCCGGGGGGCCAACTGGCGGGACCCATTGTGGGGGAGTGGCGTCCGACTCTAGCCGGCGTAACGAATCTTCCAGCCCGCTTCACGGTCACCAAAGCGAGTTGTGGCCAAGGTCAGCAAATGCCGTGACTCGACAGGACCGGCCGGAGAGGTTCTCTAAGTGTCCGATTGTGTTTTCTGCAACTGATTTAGCATCGCTCCCGCTTGGGGTCGGGAGTGCTTCCGGAGTGTTTTGTCGCACCACGGTGGTTGCGAAATGACACTCGCAAAAGTGCACCGAAGCGTAAACTTCACACCTTAATGGAAATGGTGTGCCGAAAAAAATGAGGTGCGCAAAAAAAAGGCACCATTCGACAAACGGAAAGAATGGAAGATCGAATAGAATCTTTTCGGGACGGTCGCCCCATTCTTTTGCCGTTCGCCCTTATGCTAATGGCCGGAAGGATGATTTTAATGTAGTTCCAATTGAGTTATCTTCTCCCGTTCTCGACATACACACACACACACATACACACCAACACATACTCGACACACTAAATTTGAATTGCAACGCTCCGTTGAGCATAGGCTTTCGGGGTCGATGAAGAGGTTGTCCTGGGACGGTTCCTCCCACAAAGGGTCAGCGTTTCGCCAGCGAGCACAAACACAAAAAGCAACCTTCCGCACGTACCAGATCCAGAAACAAGATGTGTGGAGCGAAAATGAAACAAAAACAGCACATCGAACGGAAGGCGAAGGTCATTAATCTCATCGTAGGGGCAGTTAAGGGTTTTATTTATTGTAACCATCGCGAATAAAGTGTTTAATCGGCGGTTGGCGCAACGGTGGAACGTGCTGCGCGATAGCCGCTTCCGGTTTTTCGTCCGACAATCGATTCTTATTGTTGAGGAATGTGAGGCGAATCGCGAAGGAAACGAGATCGATTTGTCACCGCCGTCGGATTGCGAATAAATGGGCTGGATTCTTTTTTTTTTTTTTGTGCGAGTCATATGGCTTCGTTTCTTTTCCTCTTCTGGTGGTAAAAATTAATGCTGTATATATTTTGCAAGGCAAGATTCCGTAGCACCATGCGCTTGCACGCAGTTATTGCACTTTCAGTGTGTCATGATTGATATACCGAGGCGTTCCAGCAGCAGTAGCACGAAAGCATCCAGATATTTTCGATCGAAACAACACGCTCCGGGGATCAGTTCTACGCACGGCGCGCAACAAAGTCATCACCGTCTCCCGTGCATTGCGTGTTGATACTGTTTCCGGATTTTTTGTACCGTTGTTGTAGCCGTGTTTGCTTTTTAATCTTTCACCACGAGCTTGTCGACACAGCGCCAAACGTGCCCGGTGGCGAAATGTTCTGAACAAAATAGTGCAAAAAGAAAAAAAAAAACTGCAAAATGCTTGGAATGACAACAAAAAATGACCACAGCTTGACAAGCACACAAACGCTGGTGTTGGACGCTCATAAAGCATTCCGGCGCTTGAGCCTCACGACAGACGTGAGCCCCGCTCGGCTTGTTAGCTTAGGGCTTTCGTTGATTCAGGAGGAAATGAATATTTGCATCCAGAACAAGGTGTTTATGTTCGTATTTGTGGCGCACACTGGCATATGCGTTGCGGAGCTGCATATTGATGATGCTATTTAAATCAAACAAATGCTTGGGGTGTGTTGTTTTATCGAGACAAATGGAACGATGATTGCTCTGCGTGAGCCCGACCGTCGTTTGCACAGTGAAATTGAACTCGCACGAATGTCGTTACAGCTGTTCATTAACCTTTGGGTATTATTGATAAACAATTTTAAAGACTCATCTCATCTGTTGCCAAAAAAAAAAAGATTGTGCTAAAAGTAAAAATTCAAAACATCCAAAAATTGCTGTAAATTGTTATAGAGGCACGATTTTAATAGATGTAGAAAAAACAAAGTTTGAAATAATAATTAAGGTATTAAGGAAAACCATTTTTATTTTAAAGATGAAAACGTTGGAAATAAGCATGGAATATTATTAATTATTTATCATAATTTTACCAATACCTATTCCATGAAATGAAGTGGTAATATTTTATTGAATAAGTGGTTATATTTTATTACGGCATGCTTTAAATACATTACAGCTAGTGTAATCCAGTGGTGCCATCGCTTGTGAAACGATGTGATTATTCTTAAATAATAAATTTGTTTTTTAATTTGGAACTTCTTCTTCGCTTTTTCTCTTACTTTTCTTGCTCGCTTTGCAATAATTGTTGACCAATTAAAACAGGTAAGGATTAAAAAATGAAATATTTGCTTCCAATTACCATGTGGCTGGGGAATCCCATTTGTTAGCATTTTATTTTCATTTATCCATTGCTTTACTCTATTTATTAGCCAAACAGTCGTCCCCCGGAAACCCCAGCGACCTCTCTTCGCGTGCGTGAGCAATTAAATCACAGGCAAATTAGTCGCGCAATTGCAAACGTAACGATCGGACTTAAATAAAATTAAATTCGTACCACCGGCCGGTGGGTAATTTAATTCGTTTTATTTTATTTGTGTTTGCGAGACGCTTTACGAGCGCGATGCGAGGCAAGAAAAACAGAAAAGACGACCGAAGGCACATTATTAATCTTGCAATATAAATACACACACACACACACACACACACACAGAGGGCCGCTCTCGGTGATGCAGTTTTATTGCACATCCCATTCGTGCGACCGGGGAATCAGTTTCAGTCCTTTCACACGTCAACGCCACCCGACGTTGGTCCCTTTGGGCCATTTACCACCTGTGTTCGTGCAGTTTGCAGCGAGCGTGGTGAGTGTCCCGAGTAAATCGTGGTGGACGCTGGATTGTTTTTGCTTATTTTATAGACCCACACGCCGGACCGTAAGGGCAATAAAGTAGTTGGAATTAAAAATTAATAAAATCCCGACCACCCGATACGATGCGGGACGATGGGCTGAAGGTGTGATGATAGGTCTTCGGTTCGATCGCCATCATTACGACTTACGGGGCCAACGCTCATTAAATTCTATTATCGCTCGCACCTTTGTGGAAAACGCATCGCGACCAGGAGCGAAAGGGTATAGAATTTTCCACTTGCTAAGAAAATGTTTTTTTTTCTTCACCGGTACCGGAAATGTATCACCGCCTGGCTAAGTGGCGAGAATTTTCAACAACAATCAGCAATTGTTGCACGTCTTTTGCGGGACAACGCGCCGTTCGTGACAAACCTTCCCTTCTGCGGGACGGTACAATCGCTGGAGTTGATCATGCGTGCCCGCGAGCATGTTTATGTTCTTGACGCCCAACGGGTGTGCAATCATCTATCATTATCCGTCCACCACCGTGCCGTCGGCTGTCTGCCTAGGCTCCCAAAACCTCGAACGGCCACGGAACACAAATTCAGGCACATTCAAGCGCTTCGGTTTGTGACGGCTCTGGGAGGATTCCCACGGGGGTAGAAAAACGATGTGGTGGGTGGGTGGCTGCATGTTGTTTGCTGTGAACAATCGGAAAACAGAACGGAAAATCACGATTCGGCTGAGGCAGGCAAAAGCAGAACCGGTGAGGAAGAGTTCATTGATTTGTACTCCAAATCTAACCTTCGTCCCGGGACGTCCTTTCGCAGGGTGTCCGGGATGCAGCTGGGAACGGTATAATGTGCACCCTTTCCGGACGGGTTGAAAGACCGGGCGTAGGCTAATGAGGAAAATAAAGGTTGGTTTGATGGAAGAATTAGCCACCGCCAACGTTGCGTTGGGCGATGGGCGGGATCGCTGAAAGGTAGCAAAAGGATGTCGTAGGTAACGGAGGGTGGGAGAGGTGGAGAGGAGCGGGGCAGAGCCCATGATTCCATCGTTCGATTCGAACGATGCTCGCCCGGTATCGATATTGCAAATTAATGGTGCGTAACGAACGAGAAAATGTCTTTTTGAAAGATGAACGACTGGTGAACCGGTTGCTTTGGCTCCATTGGCCGCATGCTGTAGCCGTATTGGTGTGGTAATCGAGTGAGCATAACACAGAGAGTGAGATATTCTGCGCCAGAAGGTCGTTTACGTGGGCCATTCAATGCAGTGACGCAGTTCTGTAGGTGAAGTACCTTCAATTAGCAGATTTATTGTCGTAAAAATCGAAAATTATGCTGCAGAAGCTTAGTTAGGCTTGGCATTGTAAGGTTTTACAATCTTTACTGATCGATAATATTATATTGTTGTTTATTTGTTTTCATTTTCTGCTATAATTCCATGCTATAATTCATTTTCTGCTATAATATAATATTCTACTATAATTTACACTTTTAATACAATTTGGTTTTAGAATTAATGCCATAATTCAATCGCTTTTATTCTCATTTTCGTATAATTATGACGCCTGCAAATTATTACGTTTTGTTGAACCAAGGACGATACAAACAATGTGGTAATCGAAAACGATGTAATCGAAATCGGTAATCGAAGGGATTCAAACATCCTTTTCGAAATAAGCATAGAAATATGCAATCAAATACATAATTCAATTGCATTCTATCAGAACCTTTATTCTAATGCACAAATAAAAAAATGCTAATCAAAGAAGCTGAAGCATATTGTTTTAATTTTAATTTTTAATTTAGAGTCAAATATTGCAGAAGCTTTTTTTATCTTTCTATATGTGTATCTACATGTGCAGTTTATACACTGAAATTGTGATATCATTTCAAATTCTACTGTTGATGGTTCCGTAAGAAAACAAACATGTTCAGAAGCCTTCACATGGCGAAACGAGAAGCATCAGTAATTGGCTAGGAAATATCGCTTTCTCCCTCTGGCTCACGGATAACGGCTCCAGTGACTCCGGTTTTGCGCGCTGGGATGTTTGACAGCAATAATTTTCTGGCATCTAATAGTGTTCTTGTTTCGCTTGAATAAGGATTCGGTTGAATAATTTAAACCGATTTTATGGAATTCAAAAACAAATGACGTGTCTTAACCTTTCGTTCCCATTTTGACGTGTCTTAATCTTTCGTTCCCATTTTGACGGGGGGATGATTGTTGATAAGTTATAATTGAAGACTATATGTTATAACAATTTACTCTTCCGCAACTTTACTGTTGTGATTGCGTTTAAATAACGCTCTAGTAATTGTAAAATATACATTTAATTGATTAAAGCTAAACTCAGCAGCTCTGCTCGAATCTCCTCATCGGCGCTTGGCGATCCGCTAACGATCAAGCTGTCAATTAAGTTAAGGTAAAACGCTGTCGCTTCGTTTAGCGCTTAAGTGAGCAATAAAAAACGAAACCTAATGATCGGCGCCACTGCGGCCGTGTGGCTGGCAAAACCGCGGCACAAAACGGCACGTACACCTCAAGATCACACAAACAAACACCCGTGGTGACATCTTGGGGCACGCGAAGAACGTTTTCTTTCCTGTTTCCGGTTGTGCGGCCGTCCGAAAAAGGAAGCCTCAGCCGTCCATCCCATCCGTCCGTTACAGGACCTTGAGCGTTCGGTGCTCTCATGCGAACATAATGTGTGCGCACTATTAGGTATCTATTATTCCAAGCTGCGGCACGTGGCCTCGTTGTACGCACACAAAACACATCCATCAATAGTGGCGTCAGTGACGCACCGAAAAAACGGCATCATGCACGGTTAATCACAGCGCTGAGAAGCCGGTGTCCGGATAAATCTCCATTAAATCGGTGACCAGTTTCCACAGGCGTCAGCTTTTAATGAGAGCGCACCGGGGCTAAGCGGAGGACAAGGACACGCCGAACGAGGATTTAAACTCACCTCAATGCCAGCGGACAAACCACAAACACGGGTGGTGCTAGTGTAACTTTCTCGGTGGTTGGCAGCATTGATGATGGTCAAGGTACCGTTCGGCTGTCGGTAACAACGTCCTTCTGTCGGATCAACATCGGCCAAAAAACACACTCCGCCACCGGCACTGCGTCAGTGTGGTCGATGCGTTAGTTCGCTATCGCTGCGCCAAGTGGGCCACATTAGCGAACGGAACCCATTACACAATCGGCCAACCGTGACGCCATGCTCACGGTCCCGCACCGCACTCATTGGGTCACGAACGATACAGCAGCGATAGAGTAAAAATAAAAACCCCACCGAACCTCCGGAACCGGTTCGCGCGTTCGGCTGGGTTTGGACCGGTGCAGACCGGATACATAATCGGGTGGAATTAGCATATTATGATCGTGTTTTCATTTTTCTTTTCGCTCATCAATTCCCGCTACAGGGAATATCCTTTCGGGCGGTGGGAAAAGAATAACACCGCACCGGGTTGCGTGCGTGCCGATTCGCGAGCACTTCCGGTGGTTTCTGCGGTGTCATCGGTGCATCGATCGGCCGAATCGCGGACCACAACCGTGACTTCGGTGGTCAAGAATTAATTATACAGCACGGTCGGGAGGAGTGTGAGTGAGTGTGGTTCTCCTTCCGCAACTTCCAGCGTCTCCCGGGGTGAACAGGAGTATTCGATCGACAGAACTTTCGCCTTGATACGCACAGTAGGCGCGAACCGGTAATCAGTTCAGCCTTTGTTTAGTTTAAAATAAGCAACTTGAGTTTCTGCAATTGTTCGTTCTACTCATAAAACGTATTGAAGATTTTATGAAATCAAATTTTAAAGCAGTAGTTTGTGAAATTTCTGTGGAAACTTTTTCAAAAGACTCTGTGTATGACGAATTATGAAAATAAATTAGAATTAAACAATCCATTTTGAAACAATCGAAGGCTTGAAGGAATATGATTTGAAGGAAAGGATAGAAAGATTCAAGAGCGCAGTAATTTTAAAGAACTGGTGAGTATAGGAAACGATCTTTGATTTGCATATATTTGAATGTGAAAAGTGTCAAAATAGTTATTTGCCTTAACGATTTAGAATTTGTTTATAAATTTGTAGATTAAGTTCAGTCAAAATACAATCATGATTTATAAATATTTTTTTTGGCCAATGCTATCATATTGTACACCCACCGTACAATAGGTAGAAAGCTTCATTAATATCGACCTTCAATCTCGTGTGCAGGATTCTGGCCGTGCAGCACGGGAATGCATTATCCCCTGAGGGAACGTAGTGGAATCCGTTTGACGTGTTGCAGGTAATATTATCGCACTTCTAAGAGCACTCACACACATACACCGAACGCTCTAAGATGGCTATAAATCTTCGCACGGACAGCTTTATCTTTGGTCGGTTAACCGACACCGGGTATGAGCACTGCACCATGCACCTCCATCTCTCGCTTACTCTCGTTATCTCGCCATGCATGATTGATGCACGGCGGATGCATCTCGGTGGATGTGGACGCGGTGGGATATGTGCGTAGGATGCGTGGGGCGGACGGATGGGTAAACAATAAAATTTAATTACAGCTTGTCGCGCGGAACCGAGGCGAGACGTGAGAAACTGTCCGCACTGAGGATCCGCAACCGGGCGACTCGTCATGCCGAGAGCGCATTAATCCACCCACCCAATCAACGGCACGGGATGCCCTTCCCCCGTCACCGTCTCCCCTGATCCTGATTCTGTGCGCCTTAGAAAGTGGTGCACCACCGGTGTGGATTATTTTAAAAAGCCTGAAACGCCCTCACTTAACCTTTTGTGGCATCGCCCGGAGCATCGCAAAACCGCGGAGGTCCTCGCGGCTTTATCGTTCGCCGCTCTACGCCCCGGGGCGAGAAAAGATGGATGATGTTGGGTGTTTTATTTTCGCCCAGCTTTTGCGTTGGAAGCGAAGTTTGTGTGTAATGAGCACATTCATGGTGAAGATGGCACACCCACCCCCGGCGAGTGGATGATGTGATGTCGTCGCTAGTTGCATGCTGTGTACAGACGACAAACAAGCATGCATTGAATGGCGATGCAGCCGCGAAAAAGAATGCCCATTAGTGGTGTATCTACGCGTACGACCTCGCAGGAACATCGCGGAACATGACTCGGAAAAGCAGGATGAGAGCCCGGGAACTCGCAAGCCTCCCGGTGGTAGGACGAAGGTGGCTGAGATACTTCAAAAGAATGCAGTTTGCCGCCTTTTGGAATCCTTTTCCCTGCTGTTGGTGTCATTCCAGACCGTATATGGAGTACAGACCATGGAAGAGGCAGGAACGGACTAAGGGTGAATCGAGAATCGAGACGGGGGATTAGCGTTCATGATTAACGACTGTTTAAGGTTCTTGTAGAAGACTTAGTTGGATGTTTTCTTAACTTTAGCATTTGCTCGATAAGGTCCTTTACAAATAAAGTCTTATAACAAAAACATATTATTTTCAGGTTCTTGCAGAGGACTTTGTTGGATGTTTTCTTTACTTTAGCATCCTTTAAAAAAGTCTCATAAAGAAATATTATTCATAATTAATAAGGAATAGATCCGCCGCAGTTAACCACTACAAATCAGTAAATAATGAATGAGAGGCAATAAACATAGGCCGAATAATGTTGAATCACGCGCTTCCTCCCGTAAAGCAGACCGCGGGCAGTAAGAACGACCCGCGAGGACCATTTTATGGCACTTAACAGGCTTGTATAAACTTTTATTAACGAACCGAGCAGCGCAAAACCATCAGCGCGATTGAAGAGGGTATTGTATGACTGCGAAACTGCGAAAATGGTTCAATTCCTCGCATCGGGGTGAGGGACGGGATAGATTATCCTTCGAACGAAATTAGATGATCTATTTATAGTGATTTTGCTCCACAAATCAACCCTTCGGACGGCAGGCAACATGGAAAGCCTCTCACGCCTCACTGTGCACCACGCGGAAGCACAAGAAACCGACGTGTTGGAAAATATGGTTATGGCTCATTTCCTTTCAGTTACGACTCGAACCGGACCGACGGATGGGTCGACTAATCCCGTCGAGTCTTTGATGGGCTGGGGTGTTTCTGTTTGCATTTTTTTTTTTGTTGTGATTTTGTCGATCCATTTGGAAGGAAAAATGGACAGAAAAAGAACGAGAGAGAGAGAGAGAGAGAGAGGGAGAAAAAAGGTATCCTACTGTCGGGGAACCCAAGCAACCAGGCAGTAAATCTTAACACCCTGCGAGGCGAGTTCATCGTGCAAAGCGGCGTCCAGGAGTCGATTTGGGAGCCGCCTGAGATTGATCGGTGGATCCGGTTAGCTGCTGCTTTACCGCACACCATACACGCTCGGTTTGGTAGCGAACCGGGCGTTTAAATGTTCATAAATCATAATCGTTCGTAAACCCGCGTTCTCGTCGACCTCACCGAACACTTCTGGGAAAAGGTTCTCCGATCGACGGTGGTCGAGAAAGGAATACCAAGCCGGTAGGAGCAACCGACTGAAATCGAGATTCTAGACCGCCCCTCCCCCCCTCCCTCCCCACCCGCTGGTGCTGAAGGGTTCCCGAGCGCCCGTTATCAACTTAATTAATCATGCGTTGCGCTCCGACATCCGACATGCTCATCCCATTCGTCAGTAGTAGATTTTGCGAAAATGGATTCCATTAGTTAAAACACATCTTCCTCGGCTCGGTGGGCGGTGGAACTGTCTGGAAGTCTGATGCGGCCAATCTCTGATTCGAGTAACACTCCTCCGCCTTTGCTGGATCGTCAAATATACCGTCATTGAATGCGGAGAATTTAAGTTTTGCCGGACGTTTCGCCGACCGCTCAGAGGATGGCCGGCTGATCGGCTGATTCGTAGTAGTTTGAAATGATAGTTGTCTCCTCCCGAATACGTACGGCTTCAGTACGCTCCCTGGAAGGTGCAATGTAAACTTGAACTCGTTCGAATGAATAATAATTTTCTTTTCATCCGGCCGTTCAGGTAGGAACGTTGATGGAAGCAATAAAAGATGATATCGAGTGGTTCCTGTTCGAAAGCAAAACCGATTAAGTCAATAAAGCAAAATTAGCCTAAGCCTTTGTCTAACTGTGATCCTATCGTTTGTAGACACTCCGGCAGGCGCGTTGCCCTACGTCGGACCTTCTCAAGTCGTCCACACCGAAAGCGCTGGCATGGTTCGTTGGAATGGCCTAGACGAACGGGTTGATTGATTTTATGGTCCGACTCCGTGTGAGACCTGGGTGTGATAAAGCTTCCTTTTATCGCTCGGTCAAGATTCTCCGATTCCCTTGCCCGATGATGGATGCCTTCCTTTCATGGCATCCTCGTGGACGCTCGAAATTCCGAAACCGAAATGATCGATGATGTAAACATTTGCGTTCAACCGGGTGGTAAGAGTTGCACGAGGAGTGTCCGATTGCATCACTCACTTGCAGCACGTACGTGTGAATGATGGGGCTGGTAAGGATCTGAAGAACCAGAAATAAACATATGAGCCAGCGATTTAAAGCCGTTCCCACCCCTTCCCCGTGGAAGGAAAGGACTTTCTCAGCACGACTGTATGCGTGTGTGTGTGTGTGTGTGTGTGTG
>JXWZ01005212.1:0-16465 GCA_000956215.1 Anopheles farauti No. 4 | reverse complement strand
ACACACACACACACACACACACACACACACACACACACACACACACACAATGCATCACGAAATTCATTTTCTTAGACGTGACAAGCATCTCCCAATGCAAACTTTAAGAATTTTATCAAGTACTAATTCCATTCGCTCATTCAACCATCAAGTGGAGATCCCAGAGAAAGAGAAGAAGAGAGGAAAGCGAGACATACTCTGGTATTAAAAAGTAAAGCCCCGACGATAAAAGACAGACGATCGTTTTGACTTTACCAAGATTCATTGGCTGTTGCGGTTTTTCTCTTATTAAAATGTTGAAGACGACGGAATTGCCCTTATCATTTCGCCATTTTTCAACTCGCATTAGAAGTAATCCGCATTGTTAGCTGTAATTATATTTTTCACCAAGTCAACTCGTCGTCTTCGTTATCGCATTCGTATTCTTTTCCGGTCGTATTTCACTTCCCATTGGAAGCGCTCTTTTCCTTTCTGAGCCGTCTAGTGATGTTCATCTTATTTTACCGCTTTTCTTTCTGTAAGAAGCCTGACAATTAAATCCCCTGTTATCAAAACATTAGACTTTTCTTGCACTGACACAATAAATAGAGCAATGAGGTCTCTTTTAATTTTTCTTGTAAATTCCATTGATAAAGCCATACTGAGGACGTTTTTACAAATAAAAAAATAGAATGAAAGAGATTAAAATGTTATATTCCTTAGAGATTCTGTCACTGATTAATATAAAAATCCAGGAAAATGTATTTATCGTTCAGCGTAGTGTTTATATAAAAAAGACAATATAATAAATAGGTAAAACCATCAAAAACCCGTTGAGAAACAATGTCATGCTTTTGGCAAGAGCTTTACCTAATGATGATAGTTTAAGTAATATCGCCTTACATAATTGCACAATTAAATAATGTAGCATGTACAACTTTTCGAACCATTTGCTTTCCTTTGGGCTAGCAAAAATAACTTGGTCACGCTACACGTGGTATAATCTGACATAAACACGCACTTTGGAAATAATTTTTACGGTCGGCTTAGCATTGTAAATAAAGATTACATTTCGCTTTGTTGTAACACAAAGAAGCAATGTAGTAATGCAAAATCGTTTTTCTGGTGACGTTGTTTCGTGCATGAAGCAACGCTTATATTTTGACGATCTGTTGATGCTTTAAAGAATGTGCCACGAACATACAATACAGTATTGTTTCTTAGCAGGTAAAAATAAGTATGCAAGCGTGTCTGCTTGATTTGCATTGTGCCTGAAGCCTAACATGCCACGTGGAGGAACAGAATGTTGTATTTCAATTACGATATTTCTTAGTCCGTGGCACCAACGATTCACAAGGTAAACCGTAAGGATGGTTTCCGTGACGTGGCACATAGCTCACGGGCCATTGTTTCATGACGGTCGATAATCTTCCCCTCACAATCTGGATGATGAAAGCTGGCAAATACATAAGAAAAGAAAGCGAACTTATGCTTACCATCAATTCTTAGCGTGCCGCCCGGAATGATTGAAAAGCGCCCGTTACCACCGGAAAGGTTGATATCGGTCGCATTTTTCATCCAGCGAATCATAGGCTTCGGATTACCGCTGGCACGACACGGCAGCGTAGCAACAGAGGCACGAGGCAGCGTTTGGTTGGCTGGTACAATCTGCAGAACTGGCGGTGGATTGCTGTCTTCTGATGTTAGAACCTGCAAAAACATGGCATTGCATGATAAAGTAATACGTAAATTGAGGCTTTTGGATTCAGCTTAATCAATTCATAATCGTATGAATCGGAATATATAACATTTTTTATTTGAATATCAACAATTTTGACAGACATACCTGTAAATAAGCCCTGTTTGAAGTTGAACCGGCAACACTTAAAGCTGAGCAAATATAATAACCTTCGTCATCCTTCTGCACACCACGAATCTGAAGAGTTCCTTGCACCGATACCTGCATGTTGTCATATGTGTTATTCGGGAACATGAGTCTTTGTGAGCCTTCCTTCGTCCAGAAAACGGACGGTTGTGGATTGCCCGATGCAGTGCATTTGAAAGAGGCAACACCATTCAGTGCCGTTTTTTGATCCTGAGGCTTTATCAGGAATGTTGGTGGAGCTGGAACGCAGAGTACCGATGGAAAAGGAATTGATTTCGATAAATACCAAAGTGAATTGTCGAATTTTTTATATCAATTTTTTTTTAGAATTGGAGATATGATGTTCGAAAAAAAGAAGATCCAATTGTTGCTTATACTAAACTCAACATTACACTCCAATGATTTCAACAAGTTTGAAATATACGATTCGTTAAAAGCAAAGCTACCTTAAGTTTACGGTGTACGTAAAATTTTTACTTTTACACATTATTATAAAAACCAAAGATAGTTTAATTTTTGTTTTTGCTCGCTTGAATTATACTATTTAAAATCATATCAACACCGTTACATGATTGTTTCGATAGAAGAAATCTATATATCACATTAAAACATTAATATTTTTAATTTTATTTTATTCTATATTATTTATATTGCAAGTTTTCTATGGCTAATAAAATTTAAAAATAATAATCGTTTTAATAAATACATATCCAACATGAAAGAAATTGGCGAAAAACGCAAATTATTCAGGCGGGTGCATCATTAAAATCAGACTGCAGTTAAATACAAAGCAGTGCAAAAGTATATTCCCCAAATGTGAATTCAACCAAACGATGCATTCCTTTTATTTATACATGGTAGCGTTGTTATTTCAAAAGTGTATTTTTGTTGCTCGACGTAGCCGAAATATGGCAAGAGCAGGAACATGCCAAATTCTATTGAAGTAGTTTAGATTCTATGAACCAAGTAATATCCGTGTAAGGTCGTAAATCTTTCACGTTAATTCTTATCTGACTTGCGCTGATGCCATTAGTGTACCGTGTTTGTACGAAATATACTTCACACGAGAATGAACTATGCCATGGAAGAGAAACTACGCGTTGGATAGAAATACCACAAAATCAGCAATGATTAATGACAGTATGCCACAGTGTGACAGGTGTTTAAGTACTTGAAATATAATACGTATCTGAGCCATTAAACGAACAGGGAATAATATGAAATTCTCATCCACAATAGATTATTACTATCGTCGTGACTGTCACTATTTTATCACAGAAGTGCTAGTACTCTGTTACATTTTTCAAAGACAAAAGTTAAAGCTTGTTAAATTTAAATTTTTTTATTAGTTAAGAATGTGTACTCAAATATACTTACAGTTTACAATGAGTTGGGCTTTGGCGCTTATTCGACCAATAGTATTCTGTGCCTGGCAAATATATAATCCTTGATCGCTGGGAACAACGCTACGAATAACTAAACTGCGATCTTCCTCCAGAATCTCGGCTCTGCCAACAGGAATGTGATCGTTCTCTTTGCTCCACAAAATCTCCGGCTGTGGGTCACCGCCAACTGCACAAAGAAACTGTACGCGCTGTCCCTCAAGGGCCGTCGTGTCCAGCGGTTCTAGTTTGAAGAATGGTTTAACTGCAATTAAAAAAGCAAAGAATAAATTTAGATTTTTTCATATTAAATATTCAATGTAAGTGAATGAATTATGTTTCAAATGTTATCAAAACATCGAAGTTTAGGCGCCTAAAATTCAAATATTTTAGCTTGTTTTTAGTTTTTTTTTAGTTTAACAGTCTAAAACATAAATTACTCCTAATGTACCCATAAGTGAAGAATTCCACGTAAAATGAAACAACTAATTAATCATTATGAGCGTAAATATGGATTACACCCCTTGTAAAGTAAATACATGGTTTCATGGTTCTCAGAATATAAACGCATTAAGTTACGAAATATATCATACACCTTTAAAATGTACCACAATTAAGGGTTTTCCTTTGCAACACTTTTTAACTACTCTTTTATTTCAGAAACCAGATGCCTGTAGCGTTCGTAACGGAAAAAAAGAACAGCAGCCAACGCTATATCGTCAAGTATTTGGATGGTCAAATCGCGATGATCACAGTCAAGCCGCTCCGTACAAGTTCAACTAACCCGAAGAAACCAACGATCAAATTACGCCTTCTGCGCGCAGATTTACCGATATCAATCAATCAAAAAATAAAACTTACGAAAGGGTTGGACGGTTTTTAGCCCGGAGGCGGTGACGCTAGCGAAAACACCGGTTCAATCGTCTTCCATTGCCGGTTTCAGCACAAAGTGCTGATGGTTCAAGGTTTTGCGCAAAGGGTTCGCAGTAAACGAAAGATGCTTTCACACACGCAGACTTGTTCGCAGACTCCTTAGGGGACAGCAACAACGAAACAACCGTGGCGAAATGTACACACGAGAAAGGACGGTTTCCCTCGGGACATTATACTTTGGCACGGTGTTATCTTTCACCACAAGCATCACAACATCTTCAAGCAAGCCACCAACGGCGGCTCATGGAACAATGATCAAAAATATCTCAGAATGATTCAATCACTGATTTGGGATATAAATCAACGAAACCTATTCGGTGTAATTGAAGATGCCAGAGTGTGTATACAAAACAGGAATCTGAAAAACTTCGAAAGTTCGTAGTTATAGGTAGCAACAACGATCCGAAACAGAAATCCTTAAAGCTTCGAATGTTGGTAGTTATAGGTAACATTTGTTTGGATAGTATGTGCTGAATATTTTGTCAAGATGAACTTATTCGAAATTGTTCGAATTATTTATTAAAAATGTTAAATTCTTGTGAAACGAACGGTCTAAGTGAACCTACATGGATGTTTACCAACATGAACATTAGTTAGTCCTCGCTGGGACAAGACAGTTTATATTTCATTGTGATACTGTAAAACCGTCACCGCTACAGTGCACATTGTTTATATATTGGAAAACATCATATATTCCACTGATTCTTACTATTTCCTATGTTTACACTTATATATATATATGATATTATTCTAGAACAACCGAAGCGTGCATAAATCGTGGAGTTATTGATTATAATGTTAATATACAATGACATGAAACAATTTGCACATTAAATGCAACAAAAAAATACTTCAAACCATTATTTGAAAAGTTAAAAAACACGATTTTGCAATTTATTCGCAAAAAAAAACCGGAACGATACGTGGATGACATTTACCAAGCAATGTTCGTTATCTGCACATAATTTCACACATTCTGCCATCGTGTCCCAACCGTACGACAAGCTAACAATCTACCCATTTTCAGCCTTCACAACAACAGCCGAAAAAGAAAATGCAACGACCCATTTGTCAGCAAAAATCGACCCTTTTCGCACAGTTTATTTTTCTTTTCCTTCCTACGGCTAAATAGCCTCACTAGTTGACCGTTTCTTGCTCCGGTATATACGATGATACATTACTATGCCCAAGACCAAACCAAAACCAGAATATCCTCAGGAGGAAGCAATTTTCAACACCACACGATGGGGCTATCACTGGAATGAATCGGACTAAAATGCTGAATTGATTTATGACTAGGCGGAATATTCCAATTTTCACACCAGGCAAACTTTCTGCGCACAGGTTTGTGGGCGCAAATGGATTCTTTTACTGACTGTTTATGCAAAAAAATCCTGCTAGGTTCAGCTTTAAGATTGCTTAGACCAAATGTTACTTTCACATCCAAACGACGCGTTAAGGAATTCCGTTTCTACAATATTGAAAATATCCCTTATACTTGGGTGAAGGCGAAATAAACAATCCAACAACCCTCAATCACGTTGGCGTAATGAACGCTAGGCAACGGGAGCAGAGTGTGCGTGAGTTGTGCATTCGTTGCCAATACTCTTCCGGAAGTCAGCAATAATCAACTGACATCAAGCGGAACACTGCAGGCGTGACCGGAACTGGCAATTTCAAAAGAATAAATCCAAAAAAAACGAAAAACCCAGCAGTATAAACGCAAGCCTTAAGGAAGCATTAGAAACCTACCAGCCCTCGTACTCGGTTTGATTAGTTTATGGATTCTAACACAGAAGGTGGCGCACGCACAAGGACTTCTTTACGGTGTGTAGCTTCGGTTGGGGCGGTTTCTGGATTGTGTGGTATTATTTTGTTGCCAATATTCTCCCCTTTTAAGCACATTTAAGGATGACTATTGGGGAGATGATGACTGAACCATAACAATGGTAGGCGGTAGGCGTAAGCAAAGAAAGTAATATCAAAATTTATGAGTAAGATAAAACCAATCGAATGGAAAACAAACCGTAAGGTTACTACTTTGCTTTGTTTGTCTGTTTGCTCTAAGCAAGGATGGATGATATAGACAATTGCTAATTTACAATTCGATTACGCTATTCTAGCATAGGAGCACTGATCAGCATTTTTCCTATCCAAAGAACTTCTGTCAGCCAGATGACAATGTACAGTGTATTTATCGTTGCTATTTTTGTGTAATACTTTTAGAAACTGTCATGTCTGTATTGATTGAGAAATGTTATCGTATTGTGTTATTGTTTCGAACAGTTCATTCATTTTCACAATTATTCTAACTTTAGCGGTGAAAAATCTTTATATTTTATAATTATAATGAATTAATAAATAATAATTTATTTATTTATAATAAGTCAAATATGATCAACTAACTAAAGAAAACGTTTGTAGTCTGTTTTTGAAAAAAAAAACCATGCTTATCTTCTAACAAATATTTAGCTTATTAAAACATGTAACATGCATTTCACAAGTGTATAATTGAGCATTTTTTGTATTCCTGAAGTAGTTTTGTTAATATTGTGATTAATATTTCAAAATATATAAACTTACTTCACATCAAATTTGACATAAACAGTATGGTTTGAGATAATGAACAAGTTCATAGAATTATAGATAAGTTATGTTGATGTAGATGCGTTAAAACGTAAACGATTATTTAAATTTTAAAACTATAAACAAAACATTTACATCATGATAAAATATATACGATAAACATCATGATAAAATATATATGCAATGATGACAAAGGAATTAGAAAAAAGATCACAAATTTCAGCTTACCTTGCACTGTTAATCGTGCAATCACACTCTCCCGTACGCCGACTACATTATACGCTACACATTTGTACCGACCACCGTCCGAAGGCCGAACGTCGCTGATGAGGAGATTCCCGCTGTCAACGATCCGGATGCGACTAACCTCCTTCGCGGAGCGCAGATGCTCATCTATTGCAAGCCGCACATCATCTTTCAGCCATCGGATTGACGGTTCAGGAGTACCTTTCGGTGCTCCACACTCGAGCAATGCCGTTTCTCCGGCGGCCACTCGGGTATCCTTTGGTTCCGCTCGAAAATCATCGCGTAGTACTAGAAACGACAATTAAGGGAAAATAAGAAATGGAACATAGTTAAACGTGGGAGTTGCAATACGAACTATATTTCTTAAAGAAGTCATGATATTTGCTAGTATTAGAGAACACCACTATAACTGAATTGAGGGCATTTTACTTGAATAGATTTGTTAAGTTTAATACCTTAACGAACCAGAAATCGTTTACTTATCCAATGTAATATTTACGGAGCAAACATAACATGTCCATGGAACGCAGCCCAACCCACGAGGTAATTATGATGGCAGCGAATGAACCAAGGGCACAATTATAAAGGTTACTTGAGATGCAACAGAATCGTGTTTCTAATGGTAGTGTTGAACGGTCGCCGATGACCCATAGTACAGTCAACTTATGTGTGCCCGGGCTAGTCGTTCAACCAGTTCTTCTACCTTACCCTGCTATCGCGGGAAACCCATCGTGCATCGCAAGCGTCAGGTGACACAGTGCAACCATGTAAAACGGCAACTAGATGCATTAGCAAACCCATTTCTGTTCTGTAATGACTAAACGCGCGAAACGGTCAGGCTGGTACAAGTCAAGTATGTCATTATCCGGTGTCATTACAAGGGATTCTGTCGGCTTTCTACACTTCGCCGGTTTTGTTAATCAACAATTTGACGGGTATAGTCGAATACCCGGACATGATCTACTGCTGTTAAAAGCCAGCCTGTAATGGAGATAATTTACATTGTCTTATGTGAGAGGAGGAAAAGGAGTAGCGACATGTGAAAGGTATGGTAGGTGCATAATTTATGCAGATTTGTTTTCATTAGCGAGTGAAACTCGACACACATATCACACATTGAACCTGCCTGTGATACAAATAATACCGTCACTCGAAATCAGAACATCCTGACGTTTTAATTAGACACGATATTAATATTGATGTATTTGAGACAAAATAGAAGAAACAAAAACACAATGGAGGTATAATTCCTCAAATATTTATCATCGAAAAACTCTAAAAAAAGAAATAACCAATGTAATATAAACATAAAACTGTATGCCAAAATTAGGTATTGTTAACATTACATTGCTAGCTACTAACAATAATCATTACCTACTTCATATTACTATAGATAAGCTAGCGTATAAGCAGCGCTGATAATCTATGTATCATTTCGTCAGGACACTGAATAAACTATAGTAAAATCAAGAAATGTACTTTAATACTTTTGTACTTTTTGTACACCAAAAGTTGGAGACAATGAAGGTTTAGAATCACAACAAATATATAAATTCAATATTTAACATAAAACAATGCACCTAAAAATGAGCAAACACACAATTATCACTAGATACATGATTAATTTATTGTTTGTAAAATTTACCATATCAAAACAACAGGTATTAGCAAATTCGCTGCACTGAAAGCAACTATCGTAGCAGCATGTTTAACAGTAACCTTGTATATTTGTGTGTGATCTCTTTTATTTCTTATGCAGCCAACGGTTAGGTTAGTTAGATCGAACGTCATCAATCGTTGGCGACACCTCATAGCTATTTATAAAAGTGACAAAGCATCAATTTCAATGTGACACAACATCACTCCGCTAGAATCGATGTCCAGGAAGCTCTAGCCATTAGCGAAATGGTTTGTCAGAGAAGAGCAAACTCCATGACGTGTAGATATCCAACACGGGCTCCCCAATGTGCACGAGAGATAGAGCCTATGCAGGAGATGCGGTTAATGCTATCATTTAATTTCCTGCCTTTCCTCCATTATCATCATTACACTTGCCTGTCCCTCGTTTGCTGGTAAGAAAGGCCCGTCTATATTCAGATAGGTGGTATTGACGATCCGTTTCGTTGAAAGAGCAAGAAGAAGAATATTATGTGTTGCACAGGGAACTTTGATGGAGTCCCTGCAAACGACAGAAGACAAAGTGGTTCCAGTGGAATTGTTATTCAAGGTGCAGCGGTGTTAAAGCGCGTTGTTCCGATCAGGTAGGATTATTGTTGTAATAAATAATTATGCAAATCAGCGCAGC
Organism: Anopheles farauti No. 4; assembly: GCA_000956215.1. Taxonomy (NCBI): domain Eukaryota; kingdom Metazoa; phylum Arthropoda; class Insecta; order Diptera; family Culicidae; genus Anopheles; species Anopheles farauti No. 4. The sequence continues at coordinate 7,149 of JXWZ01005212.1, read as the reverse complement.
ATAGTGGCATGCACGTCTGAGTGCTTTTCTCTTGGAGCTTAGCCACTGGAACGGAAGAGGCGGTATTTCAAGCACAGGGCCGATGGCGCCATGATACACCTCGCCTTTTCTTGCCACCTTATCTCCATTCAACGATGAGCGGTAAAAGCCGCATCGTTGACAAAGACATGGATAGGAGCGTTGGTTACGATACAGTAGAAAACCTAGTATAATATACTGAACCAAGATTGATGCTACCATGGTCATCCACGGGATCGTTTAGAGTTTAAACGAAATTATACTACTTTTTTTCGGCACTCTGCTTATCGTTACAAAGTGCTTGCTATATACTATTTTTTTTGTCGGCGCTATTTGCTTATCTTTATAACGTGCATGCTATTGTAAGTTAATTAAATTGACATTGGTATTGATTATAAGGTGTGGCCGGTTATATTTGATTTCTACGCCCATGCCATTTATCAAAGACGAAACACCCGAATAGCAATGTTTTATTTTTATCCATGCAACATTCTTTTTAAAGTTTTTTTTTATGCTGTTCTGGATTATAGCTTAGAAAATGTACAGCGAAGAATTGGTGTGATTTCAGTATTACCCTCAAATAGATCTAGATCTAAAATCAGGATAGATCTAAAAAAAATATATTACAATACGTATTTGAAAATTTACAGTAAGAACAAAAATATTGTATACAAAGTATCAGCATCCTTACGTGCAATCTGTAACGTAGCGTTACGGCTTTCGGCCATTCCGGCAATATTCGAAGCAACGCATCGATACACCCCAGCATCGTTCTCCTTCTTGCTGTGCAATGTTCGAAGGAAGAACAAAGAGCCCGATGGTAGAAGAACATGATTCGGTGTAAACTTAACTGGCTCGCCATCTTTATACCAATGAATAGTTGGTTCCGGTTTTCCATCGGCTTTGCAGTTTAGCGTTACTGGTTCATTCTTCGGTACGATTTCGTTGTTGGGATGTTCAACAATACGAGGAGCTCGGTATTGGCCTGAAAGAAAAGAACAAATGCAATCGATTAATATTTGAACCTTTGCTGTAAAAACATAACATGTTTGCACGTTCTAATATTCCTTTAAGATTAAACGCATACAGCGCTTACGGGAAGACCTGGATCAATATGCAAATTTGTACAAGCCTCAGCAACATACTGCATTACCCATCCAAAGCTCTAATCCCGAACCCTTTTCTGTCACGAGGGAGTAATAAAAACAGAAACTGTAGCAAATGGCACAAGTTGATAAAGTTATAATTTAAACATACTTGCTCGCTTCGCATTTGGTCCCGTTACGCCAAACCTAAACTAATCCCAAAAGCCAATGTTTTCAGCAGGCGACTGCGAGACTGTTGATAGCGACATGTTCACGTAATGATCTCAAATGACTCACAGGCTTATACAGCTGAGGCTAGAATGCCTGCAAAGTACTTAAGAATCGACGGCCAACAACTTTGCCACCACTGTAATAACAAGTTCTCAATTCCTGATCCCGATATCTTATGAGCAGCCTTCTGCGCAAAAACCATTAAACGGTCGGTTCAGAGCTAATAGCAGTGCGGATAAGAAAACCGGAAGCATAGAAGTTCATTTCATCTGCAATAGATGGTAATGCAAATGGAAGCCGTTTAATATACACTCAATTTGACAGGTTCATTTAATCAACGGAGCCTAGACTGTCATGCTGATGCCACCCGGTTGTCCGCTGTTCTTTCTCGAATACACAAACCCGACCGTTTCTTCTGTAATCCAAGGACTAACCAAACCGGTTCATCTACCATCTTAAACGAGTAGTAAGTGTCTTTTGCAACCTGAATAACCTTAACAAAACTTCGACGATTGCAGTAGAAAGTGCATAGACTAAAAATAATATGGAGGATGGTGAATCATGGTGATAAGATATAAATGCACAGACTGTGAAGTAAACATTTACATTTGTCCAGCCGGTGATTCAGCTCGAAACTTTTCTGTATTTATATTCTTGTGGATGTACAGTACATCTCGTCAAAGTGGGTTACTTTTATATTTTCTGTTTTTCTATTTTCTGATAATATACATAACAAGGTTAAAAAGTGATGTCCATTCAAAACGTGTGAATATGTTACAATAATAAATTAAATTAAACATGGTGTCATTTTTCTTAAAATGTAGTGTGAACGATTATAACGATAAGGGAAGCAATCAAAACGGACGAAACAATGGTACCCGGTTAGTGCTACACACTATTAATAAGTTCAATTGTTACTACGTTCACCTTCAACATGATCAAGCAAGAAACTCAATTGCGTAAGGAAACACGACACACATGAAACACGCAAAGATGTTGCTACAGAATAAACTACAGCCAAATCACGTGGCATATCGAACGAGAAAAGTTCGAAGATCAATCAGGTGAACCGCATATTACAACCAACGTTGACTACACATAAAGTCGGTTGGTTTACCAATTTCTGCACGTACTATGCACAAAATGAATGAAGCCCGATAGCAAATATACGACTATAAACGAGTATGTGGGATGCAACCGCCTAGAGCAACGGCTTTCCCTAATTGCACATTTATTAGCCATTGTCTTGAAAGAAATGTCATTGCTGTATGGTATGTACCGCACCATAGTCGGTTGTTTGAGTAATTTTCCTCCCTGATCTCTCTTAGTGCTCCATAGCCTTAAGCAACATGAATCGGGTTTCCAATCCCCATACTCACCCCCATAGGAGTAGAAATCCTGCATGCTGTGTGGATATGTAAGCTTTACTAGTAATGAAATTGACTCTTCCAGAGTATATCATAGCCAACAGGCATCATAAATATGAGCTGCATTGCAAAATAAAAAACTTCAAGATGCTTTAAACTCCTCATTTCTTTATATCATACCTTTTAAAAATGTTATGAAAGAATATATAAATTGTTTGAAATTCGTAGAACATGAATATAAATATTAACTTCGTTGAAAAGTATTTTGAATGCTAATAAAAATAGCTGCTTATTAAAAAATGAGAAACGAATGAAAAAATTAATAACAAGACAACTCCATGCTAGTACGCAACTTTCACCAATGGCCTGTTGGAGTTCATTCTGTTTTGATTTCTACCGTCTTCATTTTCATTCCTACAACCATCCAGAAATAGTCCTGTCGAAATAGTCAGCTACTAACTTTCGTGATGCGTAAATATTTTTCTTTCGACAAGCTGTACAAACTGTCGACTTCTGAATGCTCGCCCCTTACTTCGCGAATTGCGGTCTCTTCATCCTACGCATGGCGTGATTCCTCATTCGAAAAACAGCAGAGGTTGCGCTAGTAGGTGATACAATAAAAACGGACGCTGCTACACAAACGGGAAGAGTACGCTAGTCCATAAATAAATCAACGCCAATCATCATGCAAAAACAAAACTGAAACGGTTGATTCCCCTTCTGTGCCGTGTACACTTTGATTTTTTAACACACAGATGATGTGATGATCGCTCTGATGGTGTGACCATTCATCATCCGTTAAGTAGGAAATTATAGCGATTGGGCAAGGAAAGCAGCATTTGTCAAAAAAGTAGTATCCAGCATGCTGTAAAGTGGAAGCCACTAGCATCAAAAACTAACTTAATTAAAAACGTTATCAATCTACAACGTAAACAAAATAAGCGCAGACTAACCCTTATACGTTGAAAGCGAAAATGAAAATGCGTCTTAAGTGTGCGATAGACGTGTTTTATATCATCTATTCCATAAAGCAAAATACATTTTAGGCGCCACTGTTTTAATATCAACTCTGATGGAAGCAATCCTGGGCACGTGGTGTGCTCCCTTTCGTGTTCTTCAAGCAGCCAAACAGCCGGCAACGAACGAAATGTGTTGTTTTGAATCCGAAAATTTATGAGCTGTGCAGTGCGATTGCCCTCAAATTGGTGACGAAGCATACGAATTCTCCACCGGGTGCTATACGATTCCCCTCAAAAACTTCTCCTTTCATTCCACCGCATATCTAGCATCGTCATGAACCTGAATTTGCATCGCATTGACACCAGGAGCTAAGGATGAAAGGAATCATCGTACGTTTGATTCTTGCCGCTGGATGCTGTATAGCACCGCTTGCACTTTTATTGCATCTCTGGTCATCTGTCCCATGTGGATCCAATGTTATCAGACTGGGAACTAGAAGCAAAGGGGAGCAGAGTATGTGTAGCGACACTTCCTCTTTTGGGATGAGTTTGGGCCGGTCTAGTTTATATCGAGAAACTTTATTGATATAGTTTTTAACGGCGGTGCCTTTGACAAATTTAACGACCGAAATAACACCCGTTTCGGTGGGTAGAAACAAAAGGCCGAAAGGCATATCATTGCTAGTTCCTAACTGACCTAATTCGAACTCAATTGAGCTTAGCGTTTCAGTTGAAGACGCTTTAATATACAATAATTCCAATTCATAATGCAGGGGAAGACTACTGGTTGGTAACGACCGTACGAAATTTTACGACAGACGAAATTTTATGAGATGTGAAATATATGATAAATTAATTACTATACCGCGCCTTCTGTAGAGGAACTTCTAAAACCAGCTATAAGCAAATTTAATCGACTCAAAATGATAAAATTTGCCACACTTAGAATGTACATATACATTTCACTGTACAATTCAATAATGCATAAAAATGTTGAATCAAGAATTGTTACTGTATTTTATTTATATGTAAAAACCTCTTCTTCTGTTTTTTTGGCAATGTTAGTTTGCGTTATGTTGCTACACAAAGATTCACATGATAGGGTCTGATCACAAACGTATCATAATAGACATTTAAAAAAAGATATAGAATATTTTTTTCTGTCCATATAACAATTAGCTAATTGACTAAATAAAAACCCGAACCGAAAGCAGTTTTTACTTTCTAGACGTATAAAGAAATTTCTAAAAACTTTCAATACATACCAAACAGAGAAAACGTACCACAGATGCCACAAAAGTGCAAACTTTACAACATAAATTATGCCGTCCTTGGATAAAAGTATTACTAATGGAGTTCCAATTAGTGTTCAAAGTTCAAAGTGAACAGCCCTGTATGAGGCTAAACTATTGCTCTCTTCTGCTGATGTCGGGTCAACTGACATGGGTTAATCACTCATCATGTCCCGGTTCACACTCCAGTGAGTTGTTAAGTACCCCACCACACCTAGTGCGAGACAGAAATGGTGGTCAACGAGCCGTGTCATATGCCTTCCTTTCGCCGTTCATTCAATTCTCATCATCATCAACACGTGACTTCTTTGACTTTTCGTGACTGTACTCTTCGCCAAACACGTGTGTGTATGTGTCAAGCGCAAGCAACTTTAGAAAGCCGTGCGAAGCTCGTGTGCTGTTTTGTTTAGTTCAATCGTTGAAAAATTATCCCAAATCAACTTGGGAGCACGTTGGAGGTGAAAATAGAACTCAAAGGTAGTGTACGGATCGAAAGTTCGTGTGGTCACTGTTAGAGTTCAGGGTAATGGTAAAGAAATGGAAGTTGGTCTATTGCCATTTCATGTTGCCTGGTGAAATGGATATTGAGAGTTTCGTTCAGAATACTGAAGTTGAAAGCTGTTAACATGAACAACTTTTTCAATTTATCCGTATTTGTCGCAGTGAATAGCCTTACTAATGGTAATCCACCAGTGTGAAAATAGACATGTGGTGAAATATATTTATGAATGACATTTTAGTGAAGAACATTTCACTACACTACTATTTAAAAACAGGTAATTTAAAATCAATTTTTATTAATTTATTAGTATTTATTAATTATTTATCAATTATTTTTTAAATTAAATCTAAATCTTCATTAAACAATTGATCATTGATATCAAATCATTATATCAAATGGTCTTAAACACTAATATTCTAGTTTTTTAACATAAATATCAAAACTTCAACAACAACGTTCACCTCTTAGCTCGATATCCTAGGATATAATAGACATAAAACTTAATCGTTCCTCTGAAAAAAAAAATATCTTATCCACAACAGCATGGACATTGCTACGATGTCGATTACCAACGGACCATAGCGTTAAGTGTTTGATAACCGTACCTAAATTAAAAACTAATATGCTTGCCACGACGTAGACAAAATTTGGGTACATCGATTCCAAACAGCGTTAATTTGCACTCCACAGACACTACAATTTTCATGGCGAAGAGATCACGAAGCGCCAAAAATTCGCTCATGGCGAAGAGATAACAAAAATTCTCTACCACACGCGTACTATTACGCAAATTAGTTGATGGTAGCAAAAAAAAACAATCTAGAGTTTTCCACAAACAACGGCGCAAGCACACAATCATTCCACAACCGATGGCGAATACAGGCATGAATGAACAAAACGCATGTCCTGACAGAGCAGAAAATGAACGGGAAATGGAAAATGATGCGGATGTACACTAAATTTGGCACTCGGTGAAACGGTTTATTCCACTTCCGCCGAAACATACGTAGGCAACTGAACCGAAATGAAGCTAAAAATGAAAGGACACGGATTGTTGGCTTGGTTCCACCTAACGCAAACACTGTCGATTGGCGTTTAGGTGAGGCCACCACCATCCGCACCTCTTTTCACCCAAATTTTCACGAAAAAAGCCTTGTTGATCCTTCCATTAGCCTGTCCTGAAATGGGAGCGCCTTAGTGAATGTGGCTCCATTTTAAGGATTTAATTAATTTTAGACACGCCAACCCCATTTTGGCGTTGTGTATCATTTCATATTCATAGAATATTTAGAGTGAGATTTCGACATCCCCTCAGGAGGAAGCGTTGCTGGCAAAGCGTCAAATACAATAAACTCCGTTTGGTTAGGCTTTTTTACTGCTCCTAATTGCCTAATGCTTTTTTACGTAAATTTGTTAACAGAGTACACGTCGGTTCCTACCTCGCTCGAAAGCTATTTTTTGCCATGCCTACGCTTTTTTGATTACAAATGATTTCCTGAATCATCGTGACCTATTTAACGCTAAGAAAAAGCTTACGAGTATTTGAGTTACATAGTAACATTTAAAAATTACATAAATATTACATACTTATTTTTCGCCATATAATACAATTTTTTATGCAGAACGGTTGCAACTATTTAACTAACTAGTCTTCTTCTTCTTCTTCTATTTGGCGTAACGACCGAAGTCATTCTT
>JXWZ01005210.1:0-43331 GCA_000956215.1 Anopheles farauti No. 4 | reverse complement strand
CGATTCATCTTATATGAGCTTAAAAAAAGCATATTCAAAGCTTATCCGATGAATAAAACGTACAATTCAGCTTTGATAAATCGCTGAAAACAACACTGACGTAGGTTGTCGAGAAAAAAGTTACGCTACTGCGCTACAGATGGCGCCTGCTAACAGTGCTGTTTGGCAGCGTTTGGCGATGGATTGGCGTTGGCAGATTTTTTTTTGCGATTTGCGAACCCAAAAACAACATCCCAGCGCTCTAGACAAATCGGCCAGAAATAGACAAAATCACACTCTCCACGCGTTTGCTTTACGATTTGAGGAAAAATGTGCCATGTGTATGGTGTGTGAATGTTGGTGTACTGCAGGGATGTCGATTGCGCCCCCTCCAAACTATTAAATTAAATCAACATTTGTTCCCAATCCAGCGGATCGTGACTTGGACCATAACAAACGACGTCCTGCTGCTTGGAGCGTCCCTTTGAACGATTTACTAATTTGATTTGTAGTTCCGGCAAAGGAATGTTGTAGAGTACATCTGTTGATCGTGAGCGGTTGTTGTTTCTCGCGAACCGGAGGCATAATTCATTCTCGTTAGTTCTTGTATCAATATAGTGTATGAATCCAGCTGCGGTCGAATGTCAAGTTAAAGGATATTGCGCGTTAGACGGAGCTCTTTCATTCTCAAACTCATTTCGTATCTTCTAGAATGAAATCATCTCTTCTTGTTTGAGTTATCGATGAGACTGCATCCAACATTCGAGTTTTTTACAATAGATTCTTTATATTTTTTATTATTATTGAAAGGGGTAAAATGTCGCACCCGTGCGGTAACGCACTAAACGCGGAACGAAAATAGTTGCTGCATAGGTCGGGAAATGATAGCAAAAAAATTGTTTACGCCAAAACGAAAGTTGGGTTGTAATAATTTCTTCCCTCCAAACCATCGCTCGGGCCGTGCGGGCGAGAACACTCGTACCCATAACAATCAACCAACATGTCCACGCCGGACGACAAACGATTATGGTGCAGCGACACGACAGAAAAAAAAAATCGAAACAAATACACCACGCAGCAAATAGCGCCTAATGATATCATCTTTCATCTCGCACGGGGCGAGAGCTAGGGTTGCAGTTTAGAAGAAAAAAAAAACAAAAAAAACCGGATCGTTCTGTCGCGCGCGCACGCAGACGGCATATTAACCGCTGCGTTGCGTTTTATGGACCAACGGTGACCATTAAAATCGCCTCGTTTCGTTTTCACGCCCAACCGGGACGGGCGCGTAAGTTTTTGCTACAATTTTTTTAAAATTTTTATGCTTCCTCCATTGTGCGAAGTGAACGGTTTCATCAGCTTCACACGTAGCAGCCCGCTCGGCGATTAGTTCCCTGCCCCGGCGCGAGTGGACGGCACCAGCTCGCGCTTAGGGTCGTAAAAATGGTCGTCCGGTGCAGCAGTGGCAGCTAATAATGCAACCGCAGTTGCGGACACAAACTGCACCGAGCCGGACTCGGTTGGAACGCGTCCAAACCACCCCCCGAGGAGTCCCGCGTTACGTACTCGACCGAAAAAACAAACAAACAACCCGCGCTCGAAGGTTTTTGTCCATCCCCACGGAACCGACCGGCCGTGGAATTCGTCGAAGGGGACACGCGCGGGATGCTATTGCATATTATAATAATAGCATTTTCATGCAGCGAACGGAACCCACTCGTGCGTTGCTTAACGACGCAGACTAGCTAATACAAGATCCTCCACGCTCGAAACTACAATCGCGCAGCCAAATTTACGACTGACCTCCACGGACCAGGCGATTCCGATCCGGGCACTCTGATTCGGTACTAAATGTGTGATGCTTGAAAGATCTACTTTTGCTTACTGGGAACAGATAACACTATGGAGCGAAAGTTGCAAATTTATTGTTGCTACTAATGCATTGAGTAACACTACTGTTGGGTGTAAATGACAATTTTTTTTTCGAAAATGGGTATTTCGAATTAATTCGAATTCGATTCGACTAAAAGGGACATTTTATAGCAACTGATTAAGTGTGCACATGGTATGTGGAGACAATTAACTGGAGCAACAACAAAAATGCCACTAGATGGCACCGCTGCAAATCAAACTACGCCAAGTGTCACGATAAACATTATTCATATTAGCTCTTACACCTCCCGAACCGATTTCGAATCGATCCGATGTGCATTCCATTTGCAATTTCGAACATTATTTAAGTATGGCAGTTCATCTAGCTAATGAAATTGATCTATTAAGCCGAATGTGATTGGATGATACTCAAATGTATTGAAATCTTCTATAAGATTGTGTAAAGCCTAAAGGCTTGAGATGTCTATAGCTCGAGACATCTAATCTAGATATAGTCTTAGAATATTGAAACAAACAACTTTGCCGCAGGTCAATCAAGTTCGTCCAGTGACTTCCTGCCGCAAGTGCTAACAAATGTTCAATAGTCAAAAATAGATGTTACTGAAAGAAAGTCTGCTGGTTGGGTGGGATTATAAAATTGCCCCGATTTCCAGTCTGCATTGCACGCACGCACGTGTAGGCGGCGGGCAGATCTGCATGTGCTTCCAGACCTCACGCAATGTTTCCGGGTTGCCGTCCAGATGAGCCCGACGACTCCCCCGATCCCGGGTGAACTACATAATTTCACCCGACCGTGTCATGCATGCGGCGTTGATTGTGGAGGCAGCCCCACGCACTGGTCGCAGCATAATGCAGCGAGCCAGGCAGCATTGCACAAAGACAGACAGACAGACAGACAGACAGACAGACAGACAGACAGGCAGTGCCGTTTGATCGACTGTAAAAACACAAGAAAAGCTGTGAAGCTGGATATTTATAGCGTTCCGCGGTGGGGCAATAAAAAAAAAACGAACTCCGGATTCCGATCCCATCATGCGTCGGTTGAGCCGCTTCACCGTCACAATTTCCATTATCTCATCACCGGCCCGACTCGAAATCTCGTAGGGCACAAAGGGTGAAAAAAGTAAAATCAGACGAAAAATCTAGGGAGCCACGCATATTAGGCCTCCACCGGCGATCCAGCACACACATACACACACTCGCACTCACACACACATGACTATCAGCCCAGCAACAGTTCACCAGCGACAAAAATCCGCCGTGTAAAAATAGCTAACAAAGGTGCGAAAAAGCGCAAACGATGGTATTAAAACGGTTAAAAATATCGGACGAACGGTCAGTTCGGCGCACGCGGAACATATGGAGAGAATTGAACTGTGCGATCCTTCGATCGTTGCCGATCCGCTATCTTGGCGACAGTTTTATGGGAGGAAAATTTGGAAATTTTGAAAACGATTTTTGAAGAAGGAAGTTTAGCTTTAATAAAGTGATAATTTTCTCTAAAAAATAAACTTTTTGTGGGAAATTTTGAAGTGAAATTTCAGCAACTTCTAAATGATTTTGTTCAAAATAATGTACATGAAAAATATTGGAACGAAGGGGAACATTTCAGTATTGCCAGAGAGAAATCATCTTCACGATCGGAAATCTTCGAAACTTGTCGTATAAAAATATTTCATTTTTTTTTATCAAACAAATTTTCGCAATTTAAAAACGAAAACTGAATGGATTCGTTTGACAATCACCGTCAACGACCATACTTTCATTTGCGACAGAGTGTCCGTCAAAAAAGCACCTGAAATAAAAATTGAGAAGTTGAGTACTGCTAATATGACTCATTGACGGACACATCCACAATCCAATCCATCGTCTGCTTCCGAGCTGGTGGACGGTGGTTGGGTGTGTACAAATGTTTTCCTTCCGTTGCGCGCCCGAACACGGACAGTTGTGGCGACAGGCAAAACACAGAGAAAAAAAAAATCACAACAAAAACACGTCCGCGAAGACGCGGCCGCTGGTGGAGCATGCATTGGGATGAAATATCCAAAATTAGTTGGCGCATCATCGTCGTCACCGGTTTTCCACCGCGGGGGCTAAAAAAAAAACACACGAAAACGAGCAGCTAGTCTTCGCGAACGAGAACGTGTACACCTTTCGCCCCCACCCTGACGTACGACGACGACGTTTTTCCCAGGGCCATGTGTCCATTCCATGTCCGAGACATGAGATTGCTGTGTAAGCGAGAGAGAGGGAGCACACCTGCCCGTACCTATATTCCGACGCAGTGACCAGCTCAAGGACGGACTCCACGGTGGTTGCTGACGATCAAAACGCTGACACCGTACCGGCGGAATGGTTTCGCACTGGTTCACTTCGCGCGCATCGAGCGACTACTGCAAATGAACCGCGACATAATAGAAAACAACGGGAGAAGGCAGAACCACTCCGTCCACGGTCCGATGACAATGAAGTCCATGCGTGGTTTATGACTCACTTTGCACGCGCGCTGCCACGGTGGGGAGAACATCCGCAAGTCAGCAGCAATCGCAGCAAGTCTAAGTTTAGTCCAACATTATGGTGGCGTAAGAGGTGTGAGGGGTAAAGGTGTGCGGAGCTTCTGCTTTCTTCCGTGTAATGAAAGTACTCCGAAGTAGTCTGCGTGCTCGTTTGCTCGCTATAAAAACGGTGTCAAGATAAGCAATCAGTAGCGCTAGTCGTTGTTGACATTGAATGTTTGATGTCTGGACGAAGTCGGTACATTCTGCGACGTGAAGTTTGTAGCGAACAAAAACCTCTACGACATTAGGAAATAGTGGAAAATGATATGAAAGATTCTGCTCTCGAAGCGATGTTGCAGTTATAGAAACACTCCCCCTTCCAGTTCTGCTACCGGATATTTCAACACAAAGTCAGCAAACCCCTCCGCCGCCAACTTCCCGGACGTCGTCAAAACCGTAACGTCTGCAACTATCTTATCGCCTACCTCGCGTGACATGATTTCGCACAGCAGACGCTCACCGGAAGACTCGCCGGCACCGATGCAGCCACTTGTTTGGGGAATGTTCTTGGCTGAACTCAGCCTGCTTGACGATCCGTTTCCAGCAGAGCAGTCTTTACCGGAAGTACATTATGCACCCGTGCATCTTTGAGGCCAAAGACCACGTGAAACGCCAACCCGTACGGCCCTATCTTGTACAAATAGCACCTTCGTGGCCTGCTTAAACATGGCCGATATTTACCGGCACGGCGGCGGGTTTAATCGCTATTTCAACAAACGACCGGGGAGCAGCAGCTACACGCACATACAAGGGGAAAAAACACGAAGATAGATAGATAACGAAGGTATGTATGAGGGGTCTAGCTGCCTGGAAGAGCGTCCGAGCAAAGATTTGTTTCGCCTCTAGAGAGTATGAAAATACTAGAGCAGGCCGTTGACCAGTAGTTTGATAGGTCAAGCGAGTTTGAAAGAATTTTGCTTGGATTTTTATTAAAAATAAAATTACATTATGTTTTAATGTTTTAATTCATTTGACGAAGAAAAAAAAAACACGATCTACACGAAACTTTTTCAACTCAGCACCACAAAAAGACTAGTTTCAATATACGTGAGGTTTAAACCCGTTCAAACCGTTAAAACACTTTAGATCTTCCTATTTTCGCATGAACAATAAATTAAGAAATAAACAGCTGATATATTTCGCCATAAAATCATCCACCCCTCCAAATCCTTTATTATCGCAGGAAATCGCATTTCATTCGCCCAACAGACTTGTTTGGTCATAGTTTCGGTGCTGCTCCACCGTGTCACTCCCGTGTTTGGGATGTCCGCAGACAACCCCGTCGCCGTCGTCGTCGTCCTGGCAGGTGATGGCGGGTGATGGCGAAAATATTTTTCCAACCGCAGCGGAATACTATTTGCTTTCGTGCCGGGCGAGCTCGTCGTGTGCAACGCAGGACGGAGGGCTTTATTTCGAGACACGTCCGAACACGGGGAAAGAAAAACATCCAGAATACGGACCACATGTCCGATCATCTCGCGTCGGTGGTGTAGAAAAAAAAAACACACGAGCATACCAGAAATCGGAGCGACTTACGTCACTATAGCGGTGACCATGTCGGATTTGGCGAACGAATTTTTGAGACCTTTCCGTTGGGGGATGTCTTAGATCCCTTGGATTTGGGCATGATTCATTCCGTTTCCAACGTCCTTACCGTTTCTTATCGCTGACAAACCACTATCGTCCTCGTAAGGGGTTTTGCGAAAATAAAAGAATAAACGCCCGAGGGCGAACTATGTCAGGCAATGCACTGGCTTCAGCCGTAATATGAACGTCCCCGACCGGTGTTTTCACCTGGTACGGAGCGCTCAACTTCCGATGGAAAATTCCACCGATAAATTCACCCAGAAGCACAAGCACATGGGAAAAGAATTTCGGGGCACCGCCATAGGAACGAAGAAAATGGCAAGGACAGGCAGACGCGCGCACAAGAATGGTGTCAAAAATAGTGCCATTGCTAAAATAAAAATAGATGTTCGCCAGCCACCTAAACACCGTCCGCCCGTCCTCCCGCCGGCCGCGACCCAGACTCATGTCGCCGTTACGGGCAGTGCGCGACAAATGCGGAAAACACGGAAAACCCATACGGGAGAAATTCGTTCGCGAAGGTGCGTGCCAAGGTTTGGAGAGGTCGACTCAGGTAGGCAGAGGTGTTATTGCTTTCCGACTAATAGACCTATCATGACGTCATGACGTCACGGGATGTTGGGCCAAACAAGTGCAAACAATTAATGAAAATTTTCCTCTGCTCGGTGGAAGGGTTCTACGTGGCCAATTTGAGGAAATAAGGGACATTTTTCATCCTATTTTATTGACCATCAAAGACAAAAATAAATAAAACGATACCAAAAGTAGAATTTATTGTGGACCAAAACATTTATGGTGTTCCAAGTTCCATGTTTGACGATCTCCTGACGTTTCTTGATTGGGTCGAAATCCGGATATTCCTCACTTTGAAATTAGTGAGATTCCTCACATTTCACAGATTATTTTGAAACCACAACTGGTCGCTGAATCTGGCAATTTACGAGCGCACAGTCCATTGCCGAAAAAATTGATCTTTCAACCCAAAACCAATGAACTGGAAGACAGAACTTCTTGCCCATCGAATGGCTCCAGTTTGAGCGCGAAGGCACACGCAAATTTGCATTTCCAAGTCGGTGTTTTATGCGAGGGGAGGGGAAAAATGTCAAAAAAAAAACACACTCACATGCGACACGGAGGTCATGATGCTTCGCGGGCGCATTGCTGCCAATTGAGTTTAATTTCGACCAACCGAACGTTACGACGACGATCTTTATCATTCTTATCCGTCCCCGGTCCGGTTGCGCCGGCGGTTCCAGCGCGCCAAGGTGAATTTCATCAACTCTCTTCATGAAACGAAACAGCGCAAACGGGTCGCTGTTGGCGAGGAGTTTTTTTTTACTCAAAAGCAACAGAATGGTGTCAAGGATGCCACCGTGCTAATATGATCGTATAATTTACTCAATTAGCTTAGCTTTATTAGCTATATTTCTTCTCCAAAACAAAAAGCAAAACATCGCCTTCCAAACGACCCACTTAACGACGAACATAAAAACGAAACATCTTCATTATGAGCGGGCACGCTCAAGCACACCTGCAAGCGTTGCAAAGAAAATCACAACATGCAAGCGGCAGTAGACGAGACAAGAACTCCGAAATTGTTAAAAAAAAACACATACACAAAAAACTAAGCTCAGAACCGCCGAGAGAAAGCCAGTCAAACGAAACCGCAAAAACTGCAGCCAAACCTTTCTCTTCGCTGCTAAAACCTCCCTTGCTTTTGCTGCGCATGAGGCTTAGTTGTTGCTTTCCGTTCGCTGGTTCTGGTTTTTATTTTCCATGTTCGCTTTTTAGCTCACCTTCGCCTTTTATGTGCTCCCTTTTTTTGTTTTTGTTTGGTGCCGTTTTTTTCTCCTGCTACCGTTTATGCTGCACTTTGTGCAAACGACTTTTGTCTTTCCTTTATTGGTTGCTTTCCGTGGTCTGTGATTTTACTAGTTTTTTTTATTTTGTTTTTCTTTTGCGCACTTATTCGCACGCTTGTTTCGTTCTCGTTTGCATTTGCCGTTGCTGTTCTGATTCATGTTTTGGGGCCTCTTCCTGTTTCTTTTTTGCTCTTTTCGCGTCTCTCTAGCTCTCTTTCTTGTTAACATCTTTTCAGTTTAGGTGCGAGGAAGTTAAAAAGTTTTTTTTACGTCACTAAAAGTTGGCGATTCTACAAAAACGGCCATGCATCAACGAGGACACCGCCAGAAGGATGAATATGGCACGGTGTCCCTTCGCTTTGGATGCGTTACGTTCACCTTCGGAAACAGAATAAGGCCAACAGAATAGAGGAAGAAGAAGAAGCAGGTACAGTAGTTAAAATGTAAGCAGGCGCAAATAAAACAAAGTGACACATTTTACAACGAAGAGATGAGACAAAAAATCTGAAACCAAAAAAGGAAAAAAAACAGCGGTGGGCTGTTGAGGGCTGATATGCTCGAGCTGGATAGCGCAACGAAGCATATAAAAACAGAAGACAAAACGGGGTAGAAAGAGAAAGCCTTCCCGGAGCCGTATCCAGCACAACAAACGCTACCGAAATGGGGCGAAACCGGGGCCGGAGAAGGGGTCCCTCAAGAAAACCCCTTCGCCCCTATCCCCCCCTCCCCCTCCTTCTTCCCTCGCACGGGATCCGGAATTAATTCCAACACCTCACAGTCCAACTCCCAACCCCCAACGTCGGGGGTAAGTAATCCATCCATTTTATTCCAGTTCACCTCGTTTTTTTCCCTCTTCTTTTTTCCGGCATTGCTGCCGTGTTTTGTTGCCAGACGCTAGTCCGAAAAAGCCTCCAGGGTAGGCATAATCAACGCTCGCGCAGGGGAAAAGGAGGAGAATGAGGAGCACGGGAGGAGGAGGATGGGGGAGGGTGGGGATTTAATTCACCCTTTTTCTTATTATGCATGCGCGCTAGAGCAGGGCGGCTCGAGCGAACTCGAAAACCGGATTAGAGCGGAGCGTGGCTTGGGCTTGATTTTCCTGGCGATGTTTTCAGTTGTGCTTCCCGGCAGGAAGTCGCGCGACTCGCTTTCAGTGTGCAAGTGCACTGAATTGCATCTGGGGGAAGGGTTACATTTTCATCTTGTTGCATCGTATTTTGCACCCAAGTGTAGTTTCAAACGTTAATTAATCAAACTAGTTTAGATTCAATAACGTTTTTAGTTGCAAGTGAAAAAATTTTTTTATCATTTTACCAATTACCATTTAAATAAATTTTGCCATAACAAATATGTTGTTGGAGGTTTGGAGTTTTTTTGTGTTATTTTTGTTTAACTAAAACGAAACAAAATGGGAACGATCTAATTCCCCCATTTTAACCTCACCGTCCCGGTGCTAGCGTTAGGTGATGATAGGTGAAAGTTGCTACCAGTTGTCCGGTGTGTCCGTCACACGGTGCACACCTTTGCGCAGACACATGACACGGACCCTCCCCACCAGTGAAAGTGAGCCCAATCCGTTTGCTGTGAAAGCAGCACGGGAGAGAAAACCTGTGAGCTGGCCGGTAACGTTATTTAAAAATGTACCTTTTTCTTTGTGAGCACGAACTGAATCGAAGACTGTAGACCAAACTGCAAAAAAAACCCTCCCTGACGGAAAAACATTTTCTGGATGAGAATTTAATTTCGAATACATACGCTAATGAAGCGTTGGATTATGTCAGCTGAATGCTTCCGGGCAAATTTGCACTCTAAACAATAAACAATCAACCTCGTTCTGGTAGCGCCATCTAACGGTGCGTTCAAAAATTCCGTAGGAAAATCACATCAAACCTACAGAATCGCCACTAAATTTCGCTACTTACCGCTTCGTTGCCTATCCCCGTCTGGTTAGTCACGCTTTCGTTTGAGTGTGTGTGTGTTGATTGTCGGTTGTAGTACTGGTTGATTGCTGCACATACACACACACACACACACAGCTCGTGCCCGTGGTGCGTGGCGTCGATCGATCGATCCCGCTTTGAGTGACGAATTTGTGTTGACAAACGGTGGTCAAAACCAGAAACGGAAGTAACGCGTGCCGTTCGCACACGTGAACATAAAACACGCACACACACACACACACATACACAAATACACAATCAAATGCACACCGGTTCACAGACGCCGCCGTGTATTGCACTGTTATGACGCATTCCACACGCGCGCGCGACTGACGAATATTTTTTTCCTTTTTTTTTTCGAATTAACGCCGGGCGATGCACCGTGCTAGGAAATCGATGCCGGGTTGCAGTTCTTGGGCCGTGCGATTCCCTTGCTCACCGGTCGACTGCGAGGGGGAAATCATTAAAGGTGACCACCGACCGACTGCACCGCACCGTGCATGACCGAGTTCAGTTCGAGTGCTTTATGTTTTATTTTACAATTTTTTTTTTGCGTTCTGTTGCTCCCTTTCTCTGTCGTTTGGGTTTCTTCGCTTAGTTTCGTTTGAAAGGCTCCGTACCGAACCACTTGCCAACGCATACGCGCGTGCCACCGCGTGCCGGCCACCGCTTCCTACTAACACTGCTGCCGTGAGGGTGCAGACATGACGACATCACGGGGCTCTAGGTGCTAGCTGCCAGTTACGTGCGCGCGCGCGCACATACCATTTTGTTACGCTTCCGACAAAAAAGGGGGATGTTTGTAGAAGACGCACACTAACACACGCCCGCCGTGTTTCCTGGAAGCCTAGACGCCTGGACCGTGTACAGTATCCGTATCACCGGCTATTTCGCATGCAGCATATCATGTCGCCGTCGTTCGTTAAGGGGCCTTTTTTATTTGCTCCTATTCGCTAGTTGGACGAGCCCGGTCGATTGAGATGTTCGTCTGGCTACCGCTCCGGATGCGGGTGTGATGTCCTTTCGAGTGCAGCCTGGAAATAGAAACACCAACACATGCGCATTAGCAGAAGTGGCAGCAAGAAAACAACGGCAGCAAAAAACACAAGCACACCAGCAAGCGTAACGCCGCGTCGCCGACGGTAGTCTTCCGGTCGGTCCGGCAAACTTCACACATGGCAGAGCACGGTGACATTTTACGACGTTTGGAAGGCATCGGGCATCTCTCGCAGCACTTTGGCGCACCGTGTGTTCCAATTCTGGATGTAGAAATTCCTTGCGGACATGGTCCTGAAGTAAAATACATTAATTACTTCGCCGGTACTCTCCGGATATAGAGTGATTTGTGTTTGGAGCTAATATCTAAGGCTTCAGACTCTAAGGACCAATGACCATTACATAACATAACATACCTTAGACCTAAGAGGATGCCTCACGAAGACTATAAAGCTTTCAAATCTTTCTGATCTCGTCCAATTTTTTTTGAACTACTGATTTCTTAACCCACGTTTAAAAAAACCGGTAGTCAGTGATTTGCCGGAGTGGAATCCGAATAAGACGAAGGATTGCATTTCACGAAAGCACACACAAACACCAACGTAGTGCGCGCTCTCCGGTGCACTGTTGACGGCGGTCACCCGTCTTTGATCCGTACTTGGTACGGTTTGATGGCAGATGCGTCCTCGAAACGACAAGAACGCCTAGGGCCTACCGGGAATAATTAGTTCCCAAATCTCGCCCATCTCGTCCTGGGCCTTCGGAGAGTGCTGTCGCTTCCGCTCGCCGGGGGGTGTTCATGTGTGTATGTGTGTGCACTATGCGTTTTGTGCGAACCCCGCGGTACGAAAAAGAGGCTGGATAAACAACAAGGGACAACGGTGCATGCGTGTTTTTTTTTCTTGTTTCTTCAGTCCTTTTCTCCGCTCCTTTCTTTACGCTCGAGATGCACTTTTACGCAATTCGTTCCGTCGCTGGGAGTGCGAACATGCGAACCAGTTTCCCGAACGCCGTGCTGCCCCGCGGTGCGACCCCGGGAACCGGCCCAGCAAGGAAAGTGAAAGAGGGAAGACGCGCGTGGAACGCCACTCGTTAGGATGGTAATTAATGCAAAACTCGCATGGTTCGTTCGGTGACGTATAAGTCCGACTTGGGAGTTTACTGGATGCTAGCGGATGAGGATCGTGTGGAGAGTTTTCGTTTTTAAAATTATTCACTACGTGCGAAGAATCTACAAAGCGTGAAACGCCGTATTGTCTTCAGAAATGGTCCAAAAACTCATCAGAGATGAGATTGAAAGGACATCTGGAACAATCTCTCTATTGGTCCTTGAAATTCCAACGATTGAGGACATGGAGTGCAGGAGATTGATAAGGAGATTGGAAGCAATTTTAGCAATCGTATCTTCACGAACTAAGGCAACAATATCTGTGAATGGGTTTTTAGGACCTATCTCCATAGGATATCTCCAGTATATCAAAATTTGCGTATTGAGGATCCAGCAATACATTCAATATCTTCGAAGATTCCTTCGATTCTGGGCAATCTTAGACCTCATGCTGAGAATCCCAATCTTTCTGGACCATCCGACAGAACACTGGGAGTATTTGAAGGAACTATTTCTCTACCTGTTCCCGGCCAATCGCGACGGCTCAGAAGCTGCGGCTCCGATCGCTCACCGTGACTTAATCTTCGCGCAACGATCGGCCCATCCGTCGGCCGTGAATGCAAATGTGCCGCTGCGAATCGGACCGGATGGGCGCGGGTTTCGCGCGATACGCATCACGCCGCAAGTGTGCTCGGACGTCCTAAGTGATTCCAGCTGCGGCCGCCACTATCTGGCATGCTGAATCTGGTCCGTCCGGTGCGCTTTTACAATTACAGCCCATTCAAGGGTTGCACAGTGCAGTTTCTGCTCGATTCGAACGGGTGCAAAGGGTTTTCCACCGCCGGTGGATATGAGAGATGGCGTGTCACCGTCTCAACACACACGCACACATAATCTCGTCAAGGACGGTCAATGGACGGGGCGCTGCAGGCGACGACTTACTCGACGGGGATGGGAGAAGCTGTGTGAACATCTCGTCAGCCTCGGCGTGCTCTTTGTGGAACGGTCGACGACGGTGTGTCCTTCGAAGTTGCAGCTTTCCCTTCCTCCTCCTCTCCCCCCCCCTCCCATCTCATTCTCCTCTCGTACGCTCCTATTAGCTCTTTGGAAACTCTTCTGTTCGGCATGTGTGTTCGCCTCATTACAGTTCCTGACTTCCTGACAATAAAGGCTTTCATGCTTTGCCTCTTGCATCTCTCGCTCTCTATATATCTCTCTCTCTCTCTCGTGCACTGCAGCGGGCTGGCGATACATACCGACAACCCCGTACGCCCTCTTATTATGCTTGCCTTTGAACATTCGAACTGCGTCCCTTCTCTGCCTTCCCTACTCTGTCGGTCGCTTACCGCTGGTTCTATCAGCCCGGCAGACATAAACACAACCAGAAGCGGTAGCAAAGTAAAGTCTGTCGGTTTTTTGATGACGATGATGATGATGTTGCCGATACCGTGGAAGAAAACGACAACAACCACAGAACACCCGTGTTGCACACGGTCGACGGGGGCAGCTCGAGAATCACTAGACTCGGCGGTTAGAGGGGGTGCGAGGGGGAGGGGGGAGGGGTTGGTTTAGAGAAGCAACACATGGAAGAAAAGCGACCGCGAGTGTCTGAGTGTGTGTGTGTGTGTATGTGTGTGAGGCGGCAGCCAAGAAAATGTAAGACCCGAAACCCAACCAAGCGGAAAATCAACGCGAGACTGGGAGACAGGCAAGCGAGCAGAAGACGGAACGGAACGAATCAGAAGATTTGCTCGTGAGAGAACGGCTCGGCACGGAAAAGAAAACTCGCCAGCGTAACGCACAGACAGCTAGACCTCCGCTAGGGCAGCATGGGAAAGGAAAATCGGTGAGATTCGACGCGATGAGCTGTGCGTCTCTCGAGCGGCAATAAGGAAGGAAGCAGCTATCGTTTCGTTTCACTGTACGCTCCTAGATGAATAAATGCGCACACACACACACACACACATACATGTCAACACGGTTAGCGTTGCGTTTGTATCGGTGGACGTACCACCGCATGATCATCTTCAGGGGGAGTGGGTGGAACAGAAATCTGCGCACCAGGCAAAGATAAAAAACAAAACAACAAGCGCGCAACATAATGAGCATAGGAAGAAGGAAAAAAAACGCACACCCGCAAACCGGATGACGTGGGCAGGTAATATTATGCATGTTTTTGGCGCGTGCTTACATGTGTGTGTGTGTGTGTGTTTGAGTGTTTGTTGCGGCACGTGGTGAAAGTGTTTGCGTTTGCGGAGCGAATCACGCGAAAAAATAAAGCCCTGCTCAAAAATCAAAATGCAAACTCACACACGCACACACAGGTACAAACGAACGCCTTCGAGTGAAACAAGGAAAAGATCGTTTTTTCTATTTTTTTTAACACCCCCCGGTTTGCAATCACCAACAAACGCGCGTCACGTTGTGTGTGCGTTTGAGCGTGACGTACTGTAGAGTATAATTTCTCTCACGCAACTGTCAACCCCCGGCATCTCACGTACGGCGACCGGTGAAAGGTGAGCGAGGTGGCGATCGAACCAGCTCTCCAGGTAGTGAGAGACGGGCGATGATCGCACGATCCCATCTCAGCATCAGCAGCTCGTCGAACAACAAAGTATGTACTGTGTGTATATGTGTGTGTGTAAGTGTGTGTGTGTGTGTGTGACGAAACGTGTGGTAAGGTGAGTGGCGAAGCGGGGATCAGGGTAACAGCGCAAAGAAACACAACGAAAATGCTCGCGATCGAAACAGTAGGAACAACATGCACTGACAGCTGAGAAGAAGTTTCATCTCCACACGGGAGGGCAGAACGCGTACAGTGGTGTGAGTGGGAGTGTAATGACGTTCGCCTTTGGAGGCTTTGTTTTCGCCAGTCTCTCTTCTCTCTACACCGCCCCCTCCACCCACTGCCCCCTTCTTCACCGACCCGCCCGGGGCTGTTGCTTTTTCCTTCGCTCGATCATTTGATTGTTCGTCTGTCTCGCTCTCGCGCGCTCGCGCTCTCGCAGCTGAAATAAAAATGGTATAAAATCGTGCCTTTGACAGATGAATGCAAGCCGAAACGGACGGTGCGTGTGTTTTGCGAGTGCGGAGGCACCGAACGGCGGGGGCACGGTTTCCCGGATGCTGCTGCCGCCACCGCTGGATGATCTCCGGTGACAATCCGACCGTTCAGGTAGCCCTGAAGGCAGGGGCGTGCGGAAGACGCGAATGATGATGATTTGATCTCTTCCTCCGCGCTTGGTAGTGGTGATCGTGTGCCTTGCAAGAGCACAACGGACACACAGACACATGCACACAAACAACGTCTTCCGATTCAGACCCGGTGCTGCCGAGTCGGAGGTGTCGTATGGCCCGCTTGTTCAAACAAGGGTGATTTTTATCGCATGATAACAGTGTCTCACACTGCACGATGATGACTGGACCGGAGACATAACAAGCCGCGATAGGCAGAGAAAGAGCGAGACGGTGAGAGTGAGTTAGACAGAGCATGCACACACATGCACAGACCTACACCCTTATCGAATCGGTTGCGATCGGCGCGGTGCAGGGCGAAACCCACACACCACATGTGCACTTGCACGTTCGGGAAAGATGCAGCCGCAGCAGCAGCCAGCGCGTTGCAAATGCACCGTGAAGGTTGACAAGCGACGAGGCGCGGGTCGGGAGGGAGGGCGCGGTTTTGCATTACACACGGCCTTGTCCGCGGTTACCAATGCATAAATGTGCATTCGAATGCTTGCACGAGTCTGCAGCTTGCTGGTGAACGGAAAGCGGTTGCGGTAGCGCCGGGAAGAGCATTCGCGGCTGGTGTGTGTGTGTGTGTGTGTGTGTATGTATGTGGATTTTTTTTTGTCCGCTCGGTTGGCTATGGTAAATTGCTACCCCGTGGTGGATGGTGGACATGGGGAGAAGTAAAATATGAAGCAATATTTCTCTACGTCTAACTATTACCGTTCAGCGGCTCGTTCGCATGTCGCCAGCATCAAACAGCATCACACGGAGCATCACGGAGGTTTTCGGGAGTGGAGCACAGGAAACACATTAAACACAAACACACGCACGGGCCCCGGTAGCTCCGGTTTCCGGTTCCGCCGGCAGGGGGTGAGGGGTCCGGGAAGGTTCGATGGGTGCACGACACGGGCCGGACAACGGGGAAAAAAATCCCTCGCTTTTTTAGACGGTTCCCTCTAAACGCGTACTTTCGAGCGCTGTGCTTCCGAACACACACTGCCACACGTACGCACATACATACACTGCATCGGAACGGCGCGCGTCACCCAAACGCACATCAACGACACCACCGGTTACTGCTCGCTAGTGATGGGAGAGAAGCTGTACACGGCGAACCCCGCGGATCGTGTTCCGGTCCGCTCCCCCGGAGTTGGAATGGATCCGATCCAGTCCACCGCCGAGAGTGGAGTTTTGATTTTAGATGACATTTTATTACGTTGTTATGAGTAAATTGAATGCACTCACGCATGAAAAATATAATTTATAAGGAGGCATTAACAAAAGTGAGCACATGGGAGCAGTTTCAGCTCGTAAAACACACAAAAATCGATCATCAACATGCGGCACTTTGTGATGAAACTGATGAACTGCACAAACTACATCACTGATATAGGGCGTTTGCTTCTTCAACATGGCTGTTCACGCGGTCGAGAAAGCTGACTCTACAAAAAGAAAAGTTCCGTTTTGAAATACTTTTTTTAATCTTTAGCGGGATTATTATTTTTTCTCCCGATGGATTATCTTCAGGTTTTTAACCAAACATTTGCAATCGATTGCGACCCTTCCCATGATGACAATGGAAAAAAACGTATGTTGAATTTCTAATAAATATCATGATAAAATAAACACGTCCAATCACGTACCCAGAGCGGCACCCAATCGTCACCAGCAGCGTGGTGATGTGTGCGTGCCCTTTACGAATAAAACAGCTCGATAACCTATCCCACGGCACAACGACGTCATCATTAAAGTAGTGTTGGGGAGCTGGCACATAAAAAAACGGTTACGTACGCGCATTCTCATGCACTCGCCTTGCCCGATACGCGATGCAATTGTACGTTCAATCCGATATCCGATTGTCTTTTGGTGTATATGTGCAGTCTGGGTTAATGACTCTCAGTATGCAACTTTTATGCGCCAAAAACCGCCCACCGAACATGTGCTCCGTCGGCATGTTCGTTCGGCTAGTTTGGCAGATCTTTGTTTTTAAAGACCCGGGGTACACCTTCTCATGTCTTTTGAACAATTCATGCTTTGTTCTGTTGCTTTCATCAAATTTCTTCCATTATACCATTTTCCGTACGGTTGCACCGATACGCTACTGATGCTTTCAGGTTGTTTTTTTTTGCGCACTGCGCATCTTCTCGCACACACGCCCGCCACAAATTTCGTCGAACACCGCATGGTGGCGCTGCTCTTCAACTTCGAACCTGTGTCACCACGTGCACTTAAACTATGCGTTTGCTGCGAGTATCGCCATCCAGTGTGCCTAGCATGGAATGGCGGAAAAAACCGGACTACATCAAAAGACACCCAATACGGAAGGGGAGGATGTGTCCCATCAGCGTCTCCAACCGCCAGCGATACCTAGCGGTGTGCACTGATAGGGATTCACTTAGCATCGAGAAATTACTACACGCTCAACTCCATCATCAATGGTTTGTCGACACCGTGTCGCCAGCGGCTCGTGTCTAATGTTACTGGTACGATCCAGAGGAACCGGATTCCCGTGTCCAGCGCCACACACCTCCACACACCCGCCCGGGTGAATCCTTACACTGCCGTTCACGGTGCGGGTGGCGACGATTTTCGTGCGAAGGAAACCGCAACACTGTCAGGCGCAGGGCAGGGGCAGGTATTAGTTTACGCCTTACGGTTTTGCGTTCTCGGTTACAGCGGCAGGCTTCCGTGAGTGTGGAAATGAGAAATGGGGGAGCGTAAGCGTGCAGGAGCATTGCCGGCCAGAATTCGGTCCTAAACCTGGCGGACGCGAATCATTTCGTGCTGAATCGTGTAGCAGTACGCACGCCGACGCCGGTTTCGTTCGTCCGCCGGTCCAACAAACGTGCGTGTGTGTGTTTATGTTTTGGTGGTAACGTGTGAGTGCGTATGTGTGTCTGTGTCGCCAAGTTCAGTAACCTTCAGTGCGAGCGATGATCCAGCGCCAGCAGCACCACCATCAGTAGTGGTCCATCCAGCGCCAACTGTCTGCTCCACAAGCCAGCTCTCGACCAACAGGCGGAACAAGCCGTACTCCTTCCTCCCATGACCAAACAATCCGCCATCAAACTGCTCAACATGGTCGCCAACGGACGCAAGAGACCGTCGTCGATCAATGACCAGCAGTTGGTGCCACTGGAACCGCCGCCGGGAAGTTGCCTATCGTCGCCACCGCCGGGCGGCAGTTCCAGCCGCTGCTACCAATCGTCGCTGCGCAGCTACAGCAAGTGGTCACCTACCGAGCAGGGGGCGACGCTGGTTTGGCGAGATCTGTGCGTCTACGCAACGGCCGATTCCGCCGGCTCCGGTGACGGTGGCGTCCGTACCGGCAACACCCAGCGGCCATCGATCAAACGCATCATCAACAACGTCAGCGGCGCGGTAACTCCCGGCACACTGATCGCACTGATGGGCTCTAGCGGGGCCGGCAAGAGTACGCTCATGTCGGCCCTGGCCTACCGGACACCGCGTAAGTGAACGCCGGATATACACAAAAAACCCAAACCGAATACGCTGATAGTGTCGTTGCTCTAGCCTCGCCTCAAGTGAAATCTAACGTCCACAGAAGATACAGAAGTTTAATACAACGTAGCTCCAATCCTACGGACATCCAATCCGTTCCCACTAATAAGTTGCAAGCATGAAGAAGAGGATGAAAACACACACCTAATACCGGCTCCATAATACGTCACTTTAATGGCTTACGCACGTACTCTGATGAATGACAGCTAACTAGTGCTTCTCCTGCCTCATGAAGATTTCTTCAGGTGGCATTAACATGGCTTCACGTTTTGGCTTCTTAACCGGTTTATATATGCTCGGCTCCTTGCAAGATACGGTGTAGGGTATTAGCTATGATGTGGTGGTTACACAAGCGAAGACTATGCGTCGACAAACTATGTTACAGCGCAGAGGACTATTCGATCCCTTCCAACATTGCTAGAGCAGATTTCTAAAACAGGGTGTTGTAAGCGTGCTTAGAAAGTATGATTCTGTTTCAGATCTTTTTTTTTTGTGACATCAAACAGGGTGGTCTTATTCCAGTCAAAGGAGAAGGAAGATGAGAAATCTGTACGCGTATAGTCATGACAGCTCTTCAGAAAGTCTTGAATCTTAGAGTTTGTAAAGCATCTATATCTTTTCTTTCTTCGTTTCATTACCCTGTACACTAGCGGGGACTGTCGTGCAGGGTGACATTCTCGTCAACGGTCAGCCGGTGGGACCGTACATGTACCGGCTGAGCGGGTTCGTGCACCAGGACGACCTATTTGTCGGTTCGCTCACCGTGCACGAGCACATGTACTTCATGGCGAAGCTGCGGCTCGATCGGCGCGTCGGACACCGGACCATCGACCAGACGATCCGGGACCTGCTGGAGCGTACCGGGTTGGCACGGTGTGCCCACACCCGCATTGGTGAGGCCGGCGACGGCAAGATGCTGTCCGGGGGCGAGAAGAAACGGCTCGCGTTCGCGACGGAGCTTCTGACCAAGCCGACGCTGCTGTTCTGCGACGAACCGACAACCGGGCTGGACTCTTTCAGCGCGCAGGCGCTGGTGTCAACACTGCAGCAGCTGGCCCGCCGCGGAACCGCCATCATCTGCACCATCCACCAGCCCTCGTCCCAGCTGTTCTCGATGTTCGATCAGGTGATGCTGCTGGCAGAGGGTCGGGTCGCGTACGCCGGCCGTCCCCAAGAGGCGCTCGCGTTCTTCGCCCAGCACGGGCATGCCTGCCCAGCGAACTACAATCCGGCGGAGTATCTGATCGGTGCGCTCGCTACCGCGCCCGGATACGAGCAGGCGTCCCAGCGGGCCGCCCACAGGCTGTGCGATCTGTACGCGGTCAGCGAAGCGGCCGGCCAGCGGGACGTGCTCATCAACCTGGAGGTACATATGGCCGAGAGCGGGGACTATCGCGTGACGGAGGAGCAGCATCTGACGAGGAGACCGCACTGGCTCCACACGACACTGTGGCTCACGTACCGGGCGCTGCTGACGGTCGTTCGCGACCCAACTGTACAGTACTTGCGACTCCTCCAGAAGATCGTACGTATGGGAGAGATTCCGGGGCGCGAGAGAGAGAGAAAGAGCTTGTTCGCTCCTGTAAGGAATGCCCATTGCAAAACCTACCGTTCTTAAGAGCTGCTACTCCTTAGTGAGCGACAACCGCTCTCGCTCTTTTGCGTTAGTGACCGGAAGCTTTTTCTTCCTAACCGCAAACCTAAACGCTAGTAACTTAAACTAACTCCCCTAAACTAACTAGCTCCGTTTCCTGGTTTCCCGCAGGCAATCGCGTTGATGGCCGGCCTCTGCTTTACCGGTACGATCGAACCGACGCAGCTCGGAGTGCAGGCGACCCAGGGTATCCTGTTCATCCTCATCTCGGAGAACACGTTCACGCCGATGTACGCCGTGCTGTCCGTCTTCCCCGAGACGTTCCCGCTGTTCATGCGGGAAACGAAGAGCGGCCTGTACCGCACCTCCCAGTACTACGTGGCGAACGTGGTCGCGATGCTGCCGGGGCTGGTGCTCGAGCCGCTCGTGTTCGTGGTGATCGCGTACTGGCTGGCGGCGCTACGCCCGACGCTGTACGCGTTCGTCGTCACGGCCGTCGCCGCCACGCTCGTCATGAACGTGTCCACCGCCTGCGGGTGCTTCTTTTCCGCCGCGTTCAACTCATTGCCGCTCGCCATGGCCTACCTGGTGCCGTTCGACTACATCCTCATGATCACGTCCGGCGTGTTTATCCACCTCAACACGATGCCGGCGGCGACCCGCTGGCTGCCGTACATCTCCTGGATGATGTACGCGAACGAGGCGATGTCGATCGCTCAGTGGGACGGTGTCACCAATCTCAGTGAGTAGTGACCGGACGTGTGTGTGTATTGAACGCCAGCTAAGTCACCTACTGTTTGCATCTTCCAGCTTGCTCCACCATCGACGACAAGCTGCCCTGCCTCCGCACCGGGCACGAGGTACTGGAGCACTATAGCTTCGACGAGGCGCACCTGTCGCTAAACCTATGGGCGATGGTGTTACTGTACTGCTGCTTCCACGTGCTCGGTTACCTGTTTCTGTGGCGCAAAACGAAACGCTGAGCGAGTGTGGGTTTGCGAGAGAAATAAACACTGCCGTCGGCCGTCGGCCGTCGTCTTATCACATTGCTTCTCGTATGTTTCAATAAACTAGGTATCTTCAACATACCGTGTTGGGGGTGATTTGGAATGCATGTTTCAGGAACTGCCTGGTAAATGAACTGGGTACAGGAAGGTTTTATGAAGAGTTAATATGAACCTGCAACGGTTCGTATGGTTGTATATTGCAGGCACAGGAAGGCCAAACGTTTATCAAACCGCTGCAAAATACATGCTAAAAAAATTGATATTAAATGCAAATAACGTTTCTGAAACGTTATAGAAAGAATTTTTCTTTATTTTCATATATATTCACCGAACATATATAACAAAATTACGAAATGGAAGCTGTAACACGTAAAATTATTCGTGAATGATGGTAATGAAAAACAAAGCTCAAATTTCAATTGAAGATCACCCGTGTGCATCCCGCCCGTGTGATTGAATCACATTTGACATCCGGTCATACGCTTTGACAGCTATTATACGAGCTGTTCTAAACTGTCTTCTTCCTTTTCTTGATCCCTTTTGTTTGACAACTGAGTTTTTTGGGCTATGCAATAACACATTTTCCTGTCGTCTCTATCCGCTGCAATTGAGCTCTTAAAGGGTTTCGAGGATTCCAACTGTAACTTTTCTCGGTGTGTGGTGTGTACGTAACCTTCGAACAGGGGGGGAAATGGCTCCCGGAGAGGATGAGCCGACTGAAAGTGCGATGGCCGACAGCACGGCATCCGACATCTTAACCCCGCCATCAACACCGCCGACAAAACGCGGCAAAAGCAGCCATCGATACCGATGCGATCAGTGCAGTGAAACTTTCAAGCGCCAGGACGCGCTCAATCGGCACCGTTTCCAGCACACCGGTGTGGTAAGGGTTCTTTCTGAAGGACGAACGGGATCCTTTATCCTTTAGCAAAAATAACACACTATTAACGCCCACTTCGTTCACTTCGCAACAGCACGCGTTCCAGTGTCTCGAGGCGGGCTGCGGCAAGGCGTACACGAACCGTTCCCATCTACTGCGGCACGTCCGCGCGAAACATCTCGAGCGATCGGCAGATCAGCAGCCACCCCGCCGTCCCTGCCGCCATCCAGGCTGTGACAAAATGTTCGCGAGCGAGCAGAAGATGATGCGCCACTTTCGCGATCTCCACCTCCACAACAACCAGCGCTACAAATGCGATGAGTGCGGGGAGCAGTTCACGCGCAAGGTGCAGCTGCGGTGGCACCGGTATCGCCACACCGGCCAGTATCCGCACCGGTGCGAACCGTGCGGCGAAAACTTTACCAACTTGAAGGCCCTCCAACGCCATCGATGTCGGGCCCGGGCCGTCCAGTGCACGGGATGCGAAAAGACGTTCCAGCAGTGGTCGAAGATGGTGACGCACCGGCGCCTCGAACATCCGACAGTACATCGCTGCGAACAGTGCGAGAAGCAGTTCCACACGCGATGCGCCCTGAAGCAACACGCACGGATTCATCGGACGACCGATGGCGCTGGTGAGCAGGACGATGTTCGCGACGTGTACCAGTGTCCGTACGACGGGTGCCCGCGGTTTTACGAGCACGAGCGCAACCTGTACGCACACATACGCTCAAAGCACGAGGGCCGCAAGCGCGAGGACCTCGTCTGCCCGGTGCCGAACTGTGGCCGGGTGTTGGCCACCCGCCAGAAACTCAACCAACACCGAAAGCTGCATTTACGCGCCGCGAAAGTGAAAGCGGTCGTACGTCCAAAGGAACCGAAGGAGCAGAAGGAACACCGGCCTGTCCCGGTGGTGGCAAGTTTAACCGATTCGGAGGTGGAGTCCGTTGTGCCAGCGGTGCCCGTACTACTGTCCAGCAACGTGCAGCGTTTGCTCGCCGACCTCGAAGCGATGCGGGCGGAAAACAGCGAATCAGCTGTTCAGCTTTAGTAACACCGTGCCGTCTTTTCGGTACACTAAAGCTTCACCACACTAGCACGTAATGATTAGGTTAGAGCGCAGGGCAGAATTGTTAACTTTTCTACTCTATTTTTTCCATTTTTTTTCATTTCTTCGTAATTTACCTTTTCGGTATTTCATGCACGAAACGAAGGTACTGCTTTGGAGGACAGCTTTAAATTTCGAGTGGTTACGTTTTAGGTTATGCGAATGGTTAGCCACTTACTCACGTTGTACAGTTTTTGTTGAGAAGGCTTCGTATAAGAGTAATAATTAAGGATCCGTTTTTACCTTGCCAGGTTTATTTGTTTTTTTAGCAAGTTACGAATTCGGTTTCGTTTAGTAAGATGAATTTTCCTTTCTTTTATTATTTTTTTATCCTCCCTTCACTCGAAAACTGTGTACAGTACTATGAATAAATCACACACTAGAACTTTATTTACCCTACCGCGTGTTACTTTCCTTTCCTTCCTGAACGCGCTCACAGCGAGTTGATCACCTTCCGCTTGCGCATCGACTCCTCCCAGTCCGCGAGCTGTTGTTCGCCAGTTTTCGGTGCGGGTTGATAGTAGTGAGCGGGTGGCGTTCCCTCCTCCAGCCGGACGAAATAGTGGCAGTGTTTGTACTCGACCTCGCCGGTGCGGCCTCTCCCATGACGTCGGATGCCTTTAAAGACGCGCCCTTTGCCGCAGAACGATTCCGCTACCCAGAGGTTTGTGCGGAACTCGACATTGTGGCGCTTGACGGCCAGGTCGATCGCTTCTAGGATCGCTTCCCGGACGTGGCTCGCACCTTTCTTGTCGATGAACGATAGCTGCCGGAGTGCCTCATCCACGGTCATGCCGCGCACGAACGCTGCTACGTACCACATCTTCTTCGGGCTGTACTTGATGTTCGTCTTCTGATGGCAGACGTAGGCTGGGCGCGGACTCTCTGAGACGTTTTCGCTGGTTGATTGTTGCGGCTGCGGTGGGAAGATCACCTTGTTGTATTGGAGCCATCGTTGAGGGCCGGTGTTGTGACCGTTCCAGTTCTTTGCCAGCGGGCTGCCGGCCGTGTGCAAGCCGGCGGTCGGGATGAGCCGGGTGGCCGGAAGCGCTAACCGCTTTAGTATCGTCGCCAAGTAGGTGGTCGCCATCGCTTTGCCCGGAATGTTTCGTAACCGAGGATTCACGGGCTATGGGTTTTTGGCGCTGATGGTTTTTATATTATTTTTGCGTGTTTCTATATTTTTATTCTGTGTACCACACCACCCGTGCTGCTGTCAGTTGCTTGATGACATAAGAATGTGTGTGAAGAATGAAAATAGCACAAAGATTGATAGGATGACGAAAACACAACTACCCCAACTGTCAAGATATATGGTGCATTGCACACTGGTGTGGTCGATGTCAATCGAGATTGTTTATTTTTTCATAAAAAAATATGTGAGAAAGCGAAGAAAAACAAGCAAAAAGAATAACAATTAGTTCAATGAATAAAAGAAAATGAGTCCCCAGCTATTAAATATCCCCATGCGACACGTATTTAAAATACCAACTCGTTTCAGAGCTGCCTACATTTAGGCGCCCTTCAACATATTTGGTTGTTGAAAATAATGCCGTTTAAGCATGTTATTCTATGATTCCATATGAAATTTTTCAGCATATCTCAAGCGTCAAGTTTATAATTTTCTGTATGACGAAATATATCATTCAGCTTTAATTCAGCTATTCAACACTTTCGCCCCTAGCGATTAGCATACCTCTCACTGGTGCAGATCCGATCAGCCATAGTGTAGTGTATGCAATCCGCATAGCCGTTGTACTGAATAGTAACAGAAAAGAACAAAACAGGGTTTCGAATAAAAAAGAGCCGATCTACGGTTTCATCATTCCTCAACGCGAAAGTTAGTCCTGGCAACACTGCCCTCTGGAACGTCACTGCCACAAGGAGGTGCTCGCGAGAGAGCGTGTGCCGGGAGCGCCCGAAAGCGAAAGAAAGAGAGAGAGCGCCATTTTCCACGAGGAAAATCGCGAAAAACACATTCCATCCCGGAGCGCGGCACGCTCGCGCTCTTGTAGCGCACGGTGGAACAGTAAGGAACTGCGGACACTCACACTCGCTCGCACGGGTTTTTCTTCCATCCAGCATCGGGTACGGGCGCAGGCAGCGCGCAGTGAGTTTTTCCGCTCCGTGTGGGATAAATATATATGCATATAGACAGTATTTTGTTGTTGAGACGCGGGCGCCTCGTCGATTTCGTCGGAAAACGCTTTGGATCCAGCAGGTGTATCGCGGCCAGTCCCGTGTGTCTGCCATTTTGTCTGCCACGGCCAAAGGAGTTGTTCGCCACTCGTTCAGCTGTCCCCGTGCCTGGAGGCCCCGTCCCGTGCAGTGAGACGTGGTGATGTGGCGTGGATAGAAAGTATGTGTGCCTGAGTTCGTGTACATGTGGGAGTATACGTGTGTGTGTATATTCAGTGTAATGTTCTCCGTGCGAATATAGAAAAGCACCTTCAGCACCTACCGCATACACAAACGCACACATACACGTAATCAAATCAGAGGTAAAGAATCACTGCGGAGATTGGTCTACCGAAGAACTTCCGGACCGGACGACGAGCGTAGTTACTAACTAACATCGGGACATCGGCCACTACTGGGACGTTGGTGTGGTGTGTGAAAGTTTGGATTTCCACCCACCGACACACAGTTTTCCTCTACCCCTGCTCCCTACCCTCCCCATCGCTCCTGACCTACTTGAAGTCAGTGCTCCAGAAGTCATGGAGTTAGAGCTGCTAGATATAGTACGAGTGTAGCGAAAATCTTTCAAAAAAGAAAACATGCACACACGGACACATACACTCTCGCACACACACATGTGCAAGAACGTGCGCGCATACACCCGCAACACAAGCGGAAGCTTGTTTTGCTGGCCCCAGGATCAGGTGGGAGGAGTTGCCTCGTGCTTGTCTATGTGCGTGTATTTATGTGTGTGTGTGTGGATGTCCTTTACTTTTCGCACGCTTCGATGCGGTTTGTTTGTCCTACGGTTCCAACTCCTCCGACTATATAAATCAAGCAGTAAAAACACACACATACACATTTGCCACCGACTCACACGGCTTTTGTGCGCATTCTTTCCCGTCTTTCCGCTCGCACAGTGACGCAGCGGACCTAGTGGGACAACTTCGCGACCATCAAACGGCAAGCCTCTCCCGCCAATCAAGAAGATACCCCAAGCAACCGCAAACAATCAGCAAAGAAAGCGTACCTTCTGCAACTTTCCGTCCTACTTAGCCAAGCTTGAGGTAAGTGGAATGAGGAAGTGAAATTATCTAACCGTGTACGGACGTGTGGACATTGCTGGGGACAAGCTGGAGGTCCTCAGCGTCCACGTGGAAGAGGTCCTAGGAACATCCGATATCATATGCACTGATCGCCGGCCATGTTTACCGTGTATTCCGAGTCGAGCGATGATGGTTACTAATGTATTCGGCGTGTGTCGTGTCTTCCTCGGTTCCAGGTGCACCCGCCGTGCCGCAGCGAGGACGTACCCGTGCGACGCGTGCCGTCAGCTCCAGCCGGTCGTCGACGATGGACGCGACGGTGGATGGGCGAGTCGCACCGGACGACGATCCACCGGCCGCCAACGTCACCGTGCCGGACCGGCAGACCTCTCCACAGCACCTGCCGCAGTGGAACTTGACGGACAACGCCAGCCATCCCGCCAGTGCCATTCAGCGGAAATCGCGCACGAGCGAACGAAGTAAAGAGCGCGCCGACGTTGAGCAGCAGGACGGCGGCGGTCATTACGGTGATGACGGCGGTGACCAGAAAGGCAAAGGTGCTTCCGACAAGGTAACGAACCGGCCCGCCGATCGCACTCTGGTTGCTTGTGGTCGCTATGTCTCCTGTCTCGCTGTTTAGACGCTGGTTGGAGTGTTTGCCTTAGTGCATCTGGTCGGGCGCAGGTAGATTACACGATGCTCCAAGCGCGACGTCCGGCGGGCCCGAAACACCAACCAACTATTTTTAGAACTCTCGCGGCTCACGCGCCACTGCCAAAAACCTACCTCGCAAGACGACGAGAGAATCTCCGGAAATCGCTTCCTACTACTTTATCCCATTACCTCTTCCCGGACGTCCCGAACTTCTCCAACGCTCCCCGTACTCCAGGTGTTGACCGTTTCGAACCGGACTACTGAAGAACTATCTCTTCTCTTCCTTTCTATCTCTCTCTTTCTCTTTCTCTTTCTCTCTCTTTCTCTCTCTCTTTATGTCTCTCTTTATGTCTTTCTCTGTCTCGGTATCTGCTTATGCGTCCCGCAATCCGGCGCCGTCGTAGCTTGTGGTGCACCTCATCATTGGCTTCCGTGATATCTGCGTGTTTACACTAGTGCTACCGCTTGGTACCTTGTTCGTTTGTTTCGTCTCCGCTTACGTCTTCCAGCCAGAGGAAATTCACGAGACGCACTGTCGGGTATGAAGTTTGTTTGTTTGTCTTTAATCGAAGTGTGTTTGTGCGCTTTTATTGTGTTGGATTTTCGTACGGTGGTCCGATCTACTTATGCGATATAAGTGTGTGAGTGTGTGTGTATGTGTGTGTGTGCGTGCTGTCTTATCCAGGGGTAAAAGGGAGATCAGCAAAACAAATTGAAACAATCTCTGCTAGTGCGGAATGCTTCGCGAATCTCACCGTTAATGCTGTCAACGTTGTCAAATTGATTGACAGGTTTACTTAGGCTGGAGTCACTGCTCCATCGCGCGTGATTTTGTAGCCGAGCGAATCGCAAGGGGCTGCCACTGCTCACGCGATTCGCGAGCGATTTTTTCTGTCAAACGGCACTTGAAGATAAACAAAACATGCACATCATAACTTTTTGTTTGAACGAAACGTTCATCATTTTCCTATGGCATCCCGTGCCATTTTTTATATTAGAACATTCTTACACATTATTTACCACTTGTATTTTTGATAAATGCTACAATGTTAGCGTTTATACAAGCGAGTGCAACTTGACAAAAAAATATCGCTCGGCGACGAGCGACCGAAACAAACTTTTTAGATTTCGTCGTACGACAAAATCGCTCGGCGATATTTTCTGTCAAATTTCGTACAAAATTTAACAGCACGCGCAATGGAGCAGTGACCAACCTTACAGAACATACAGCATTTTTACCCAATAAGCTTAGGACAGCACGCGTTCGGTGTTTGTATGTTAATTTTTTACCTTAGAATATCTTGAGTTACATCACCGCAAAGTGTTTGTTTATGTTTTTTTGCGTTCCCGCGTTATCTCGCCGTGCGACGATGCCTCTAATTGTTCTTTTGTCGGAATTTTCTGGTGCACAACGACTCAAACGCAACCCAGGTGTACAACATCATACCGTCGATCAGTGCAATCACTGGCGTCAGTCCGCAGAGATACCTCTGGCGGGTGTCGATTGCTTTGCACATCGGACCGCGCTTCATCATTGCCTTCGTCTACCGGAACTGGTACCGCGCGATGCTGACCGGTCTCAACGATCCCGCCGTAAGTAGCGTTCGTGGTGCCGGCAGAATCCGGCTCGAAGGACCAAAACCTGCGCACCGTTTCCTGGTGCGGTAGGTTTCCCTCCACTGCTAACAGCCGGTTTTCCTGTCTCTTGCGCAGCGTGTGGCGAAAGCCTGCCGGATGATCAACATCGTCTACTGGCTCAATCTGGTCGAGATCAGCGCCCTCTGCGGCGTCACCTACATCTCCAACAAGGAAAACTACCGTAAGTGTAGGAAGGGAACGAAACAGATACGATAAGCGGTCACGTTCTGCTTTGTTTTTTCCCTCCTCGGGTAGCGCTGCACGAGAAGGTGTTCATCATCTTCATGACGACCTCGCTGTCGTACATGCTGGCGACGCTGAAGCTGCTGAAGATCTTGCAGCCAGACGGACCGCAAACGCCGAACGAGGAGTCGTCGCTGCGCTACAAACAGGCGTTCTTCGCCCTCTCGATCGCCAGCACCGTCGGGTTGATTCTGTTTTTCCTCAAGCACCGCTTCCTCTGCCAGGATCTTGGTGAGGGTCCAGCCGCGGACTAGGCGCGTACCGTGCACTAATATCACTGCTTTCCCTTCCTGCAGCATTCAGCTGGTTCGCCCTGTGCGAGTACATCGTGGCGTCGGCCAACATGGGCTTTCACTGCACCACGATGCTCGACTTCCCGACCGAGCACTTTCTGATAGCCAAAAACGCGAAGCAGTACAAGCGACAGCAGGCCTCGCTCGGCTGGAAGCTCGACTGAACACGGACCCGGAAGCAGGCGGCGACCCACACGACAGAGCACGGCAGAAGCAGCGGCTGCTTGCACTAAAAATCACTTTTAGTGTCGTTTTCGTGTGTATCTTTACGTCGGCCGCCATTTTGGTTGGTTGCGTTGTGCGGTTCGTAATGGCTCGTTTTCGTCTCTTTCTCTCTTCCCCCCTCATAGCAGTCCATTGTCCATTCTTTTCGACTCCCGTGGGACCGTACACTAGCCGTGCCGGCGATCGGACGTTTATGTCGGCTTTGACACAATTCTGACGCACGATGGCGCGACAATGGTGGCTCCTCGAGGTGTACGTGTTTCTATGTGAGATTAGCAAATACCACCGCCGCTGGGGGAAGCTAGATTTTAAGAGCTGCTCTACTCAGAACTAGAAAACAAAAACAAACAAACGGAAACGTCAACCCGTTCTAACCTAGTGCAAAATATATAGAAGGTATATAGGCATCGATCTAAATAGTGTATGGTATAAATTTATATATTTGTATACATATGTGAAAACTAATCCAAACAACCTGCAAGCGTATATGTATATACACACACAGAAACAAGAAATCTATGCTGTTATCATAGTTTACTACCAACATCGGATGTATTATTTAACGTGAAAATCGCATAAAACCAATTATTTAGACATTCGCACCCGTAAATCTACATGTTGAAGCCTACACCCATGTATATAAGTATGTTGATACATACACCTAAAAGCTAGCGATAAATTTAAAGAAATCACCACTAATCAGTACAGTAAAGTGAAACCAAACAAACCAACGCAAAAGCTAAGGAAAACAAAACACCGCAACAAGCGCGAAATTAGTAGAAGCAAAAGCTAACAAAAGTTATTAGGCGGGCTAGGAGGACGATAGCATTTGGCGTGATTTGTTTTGCTCTTACTTCCACCTTTGGCGGGAGCGTGATTCGAACTCAGTGTCTAGTGAGCTTGGTTGCCATTTTAGTGAGGATCCAGTCGCTGCGCGACGGGTTCGATAGTTACAGCAAGCACTGCACGCATCTAGTAAAATGAAACAGGATACACATAACACACACACACATACACAAACACTACTGGAAAGCTCTCGTTGCGTAAAAAAAAACCCCGTTTAGCCGTTGTTCAGTTGCTAATCAGCAACAAAAGGCCTTGTAAAGGCAGCGAACGCTGTATAAACATCTGAACAGCAGCACCAGCTCGATCAGGCATGACAGCGACGGATGCAACATGGATACGGACGTCCGGTGTTGAAACGGTTGCATTAAGGCATATAACAAAAAAGAGGGGTAAAAACACACACATATCAAACTAATACGGCGAAACTCACCGGCAGGGCAGCGCTTGATCGTAACGGCAAAGCCCTACGCTGGACTAAGAGCTAGAACCTAGGCACCTAAACAAAACGAAACCGAGAAGAAGAAAAAAAAAAGCAAACAAAAAACTGATACGTAATGCAACGCACAAGTCGAGGGACGCTTTCGTGAAAGCGCAGCGAGGGAGGATCTTTTTTTTCAAAACTTATACACTAGTCATTTACGCAAGTAGAGTATCCCACAGCGGTCCGCATAGGCTCCCGCGCTGTTTCGGTTTTGACATGTAAACACGCACACACACACACACACACATAGACGCACGCAGAAAGTGTCAAAGAGTAGTAAACACGGTGGCGCACTTTCACGTGTTAAAGATTACCGTTTTCTGATCAGAACTCACTTCAGTTTTCCCCGTTTTCGTAGGCACATTTTCTTTTGTATCTGTGTGTGTGTATGTGTGTGTGTGTGTGTGTGTGTGTGCGTGTGTGTGTGTGTGGGTCAGTGCGTTCGAGTGTTTGTGTGTATTTACGTTGTACAAAATGTTAAAGATTTTAGTGACCGAGATAACAAGATAGCGAGCTAGCTCCGTTCTTCCTCTCGCCGGCCCGTGCCGGCACTAAGGCAGAGTCACTCACACTAACAAAGCAACGAGCGTTTAGTATAATGAGGTTTAAGTTTATTTTTTAACTCTATGAAACACTAATTCTAATTGGGCCGGAGGCAAAGAAACAGAGAGTTTCGCGCGATGCGAACAAAAAAAGGCCGAAATGGAGAGTTGAAATATATTTAAAAAAAAATGGTTACCTGTTAGCAACTAAAGTAAGGGTCGAAACGAGGTGAAGCTAAGTGTGCGAGCGAACAAGAAAGATAGTGGGCAAAGTAAGAGAAAGTAGTAGATCAGCAGAAACGAAACCAGCGGAGAACAGTGGTTAGTAAATTAAACAGAATGCGTAGAACATTTATCGCTAAACTATTAATAAAGTACACATACTAACAAATCCACTCACACACACGCACACACACACGCACACACACACATACACGCACGCACACGTACAAACACATACAAAACGGATGCGTGAAGAGGTTCTGAGGAGTGCTGAACGAAAGGAAAGTAGCTAAGAAAAGCAAAAATTCTACAGTGATTTCCACAAAACGATACCAAACTAACTCGGCAACTGTCGCCCTCCTGCTCTAAACTACGTTTCCTACCCATTTACACGCGCACACCCACACACATACAACACATGCAAACACATTTTTCAAATAAGCGCTAACTGTGAGTTCATCGACTGCCCCAAAATCAGCCCGAAAGTATGCAAATCGCGCCTTATAACCATTTTATTTGATTCTCTCGGGAGAGGCGAGGGACGGAGAACACATTCTGCTTTGTTCAGCTTGTAAGCAGCGCTACCCACCATGCGGATTTCCTATTTCGTCGGTGGATGCGATCGTTTTGCGTAAAGAAGGATATATCTGCTGTATAACAGCAGCACTAGATCGCATGAATATGTGTATGTGTGTGTATGTGTGCGTGCGCTTTCGAGTGTGCGTGAGTGTGTGTGTGTGTGTGTGTGTGTTTTTCTTCCAAACTCCAAATTTCACTGCACCTCTTTGCCCATTTTCTTGTGGCAGCAGTTTTTTCCCCTTCGAAAAACCAAAACAAAAATACATCAAAAATAAATAAAAAAAAAAAACATTAAAAACAAAACAACCAAAAAAAAAAAACAACCAACATTAAAAATAGTTCGTTCACGCACACGTGTGCGTGGGTGGTAGCCGTGTGCAGTTTGGTTTGCGTGGTTCGCTCGGCTCAAACAAATGCGAAAGTGTGAGCGGCGGAATGGATAAGCCACAGCGCTTCGTGTGAGAGGACACCGGAAGTTACCAGGACGAACGAAGAGAGCATAGAGCATACACACGGGCGAAGAGGCGGTTAGCGTATAGCGAAGTTAAAAATCACTCAAGCAACAGCGGCAGCATCCGTAGCAGTTACTAGCAGTCAGATACAAAAAAAAACAAAACAATTCGGGCCCGGCAGGCTCCCAAAGTAATTACGCGCAGCCGGGTGAACACAAAATCGTCAAAAACTAAGCAAAATCTAAACAGTACGCGCGAGGCGAGTGTACCAAATAAAGCGTGCAGAGTGCAACATTAAAATAAAGAGCAAGCCGATTGTGAAGCGTTTTATTGATTTATTTCGATACCGATACCGTTCGTTTATTTATAGCGGACCGATACCGTAGAAGGCTGAAAGAGGGAAGTAAATCGGAAAGAAAGATTCACTAGCTATTTAGGTGAAAAATAGCCCCAAAGTAATTTATCATCGCGATTACATCAGAGGATGGAAAAATACTAACATTTGACAGAAGAGGGTCATTTGACCCCAAATGTAAAAATATATCTTTAAAGGCTTGTTGCGCTACTTTTGTTAATATTTTTTCAACTCGTTTATCAACATGAGATTAAATAAATCAATGCTTCAATTTATTATAAGTGAATAAATAAACAACAAAAACTGGCAATGAACAACTAAATTAGCATTGAAAACAATTTTCAGCATTCGGATTGTTGTTTTTTTTTTATTGACTCCATTCCAAATGTTTTTTTTTATACTGAAAGGGTTCCTCAAAAACTTTTTGGGGTTAAAAGACCCCTATATCTTCTTCTTGTTCTTCTATATGGCGTAACGACCGAAGTCATGTCTGCCGTGTTACCGGCTTACTAGATTGATTTTTACCACCATACCTGGTTGGTTAGTCACTCCTCGCTAGGGGGAGATGGTCCGAATGGGATCCTGGTACCGG
The DNA here is from genome assembly GCA_000956215.1 of Anopheles farauti No. 4. Classification (NCBI taxonomy): domain Eukaryota; kingdom Metazoa; phylum Arthropoda; class Insecta; order Diptera; family Culicidae; genus Anopheles; species Anopheles farauti No. 4. The sequence continues at coordinate 9,720 of JXWZ01005210.1, read as the reverse complement.
TCCTGTCCTGTGGAAGACCGGCGCCGCTACCACTACACCACCGGGCCGCCCCTATATCTATATAATTTGAATTACAATTAAACAGTGTATCCACAACCACTCGAATGCCGATGGAGCCGCCCGGTTCGTAATGCACCGCTTGCGATGTGTTCATCGCACGCGTGAACGCTCCTGTGAAATGAATACGGTTCACGCGGCACGTTTTCCCGGCGAGAGAGCGAGCAGGCGCGCTCGCGCTAGAGCGAGACCGATGAGAGCGACGACGACGACGACGACGACCGGGCCGGACCGACCGACCGACATTCACTCGCGTCGTTGCGTCGGCAGAGAAGAAAACGCGGGCAAACGCAGTACGCAGTGGGTTTTCGCTGCTCGTCGCACAACACGCTCTCGCACGGCATCACATTCGTCATTTGGTCGTGGTTCGCGCACGGGACAGGCAAGCACACTCACGCAAATCGCGCCCGAGAGCGCGCGCGAGACTCGCAACGGATACCGGGTTGGCGGAAGTTTCCTTAGGTGTTTGTTATTTTTTTTTTTTTTGTGGGCCAAAACAGAACCGAACCGGTGGGCGAGCGCACCGTGCGGAAATACGTCTGAATTTGAAGTCCGAGACACTAAGTGCGCTGCCGGAGTGCGTCTTCCTGGCAGAGAACGTGCAAAGGCAACACTCGATCGGTCCAAAAGGCGACTGACTGCGACACCTCTACGTTGCGCCTCTAGCTGAGCGCCCAGTGTCTCACAAACGATCGCAATCGGTTTCCGACGTAGTATATCGTGGAGTGTTTCTTGTCGATACCGCCGCCTATTACTTCCCGTACTCGATCTTATCGCAAAGCTGAGGCCGCCACGCCAATCTCTTTCGTTTTCGTGTACTCGTGAAGATTACAGTGTGTGTTGGTGTTTTTTTGTGTGCGGGTGTCGACAATATCGAAGGATCTAGCAAACATCGGCAATCAACTGTTACCCTTTCGGTGCCTCTACAATCAAAAACAAAAAAGGCGGCTGTGACTTGTGGACTTCCAACGCTTCCATCTCCAAATCTTCACTTCCTATATCGATTCGTTCGATATCTTCGAGTTCCCTAGTTTTTTTTTCTTTTCTTTCAACAAATCCCGTGACGTCTATTCTTTCGTTTCCCTCTTCGTCTTGGGTTTCTCCAAACCCCGCTCCTCTTCCTGCATCCCCTCCTTGGAAACCACCCACCCGCAACCCGTGCCCGCTTTCCGCGCCGCGTGTCCACTTTAGCGAGTGGTGGCAGCCCGGCAAAGCAACGCACCAACGGCCGCCAAGATTGACAAAGGAAACTTCAACTTTTTGAACCCGCTCGCTTATCCGACGGCGGCGGCAGCGGCAGCAGCAGCGGCGGCAGCAGCAGCAGCGGCGGCAGCAGGTCCCAACAGCGGCGGCGGTGGTGGTGGTGGTGGTGGTGGTGGTGTTGGCATCGGAAGCAACAGCGTCGCCGTCGGCAACGTCGGTGGGACAGCGTCCAGCGGCACCAATACGCCGACGACAGCTCAAACGTCGTCGTCGGCTGCAGCGGCGGCGGCGGCAGCGGCAGCAGCAGCGGCAGCGGCCGCGGCAGCAGCAGCACATCATCCACACCCGCACCACCATCCGCACCATCATCCACACCATCATCCGCACCATCCGCATCACCCGCACCACCACCACCATCCACACTTTGGGCCGCTTGGTGGCGGCGGAGGCGGCGGCGGAGTGGACGGTGGGTCCGGGGGACCGGGCGGTGTCGGTGCGGTAGGCCTCGGTGGGCCAACGGGTGTCGGAGGCGTCGGTGGCGGTGTTGGCGGGAGTGGTGGCAGCGGTAGTACTATACCCGGTCTCAGGATGGACTGCGATTACTCGAAGTTGTTCTACGCTAAACGTAAGTAGCAAGAGATGGGACAAGATGGCCGCCGAGCTTCTTTTTTTTCTTTCCTAAGACAAAGTCACTCCGACAAGAACAATCAATTACCTGTGTTGCGAACGTTCCTATAGTTTAGTGGAGGAAATTACATGTTCTTGATAGCAGCTATCAGCAACACCCGATCGTTGTTCCACAGGTCGCGGGTAGCCTGACGAAGTTGTAGCTGTTGAAACAGCGATAAAGCTAGCTTCTTTACTGTTACTTCTATTTCACCATCTCCAACAGAAGTTTCCGGAATATATCCAATATTATCTTGCATGGACCCTCTTGCTCCACGAGTATGAAGTTCTATATAAAAGCAGAAGTTAAAGCACTGCCTAAGGAGAGCCAGTCATATCTACTTCAGATTCTACCGGTAGCAAATTGCTTTTATCACAATCACTCCCCCATATTGTCAGACATATCAAGCGGAAGCGGCAGCATCGTCTGCCTGGGCTGGAACTCGAGTGCGCGTGTAATCCGCTCCACGATGGGTCATCAAAACCAACGCCAACCTGACATTAATCATCTCACGCTAATTCTGCGCCCAAGCCCTACCAAATCCACCGCACCAATTTGCTTGCGCTGTCCAAACACAGATCTTCGCGTTACATTTCCTTGCGAGCAGTTCTCCTTCCGCAACTTCATGTCGGCGTGAAACCGGACCAATGTAAACAGAAAACAATGCTCTGCAGCAACCGCATTGGTTGCTCCCGAGCTAGCCGAAGCTGATCAGGCGATTTCGTTGGGATATAGCAACGCAAGCATGAATGATGTTGACGTTCAGCACAAAAACAATGCTGGGATAATAGAAAACGAAGCCGCGTTTCTAATAGCGATGAGGTGCACGACACTCGGGAGACAAAACAAAACACTACGAAAGTGTTACTTATCGTTCCGGGAGAGCAAAATGTACGTGACGCAATGTTTTCCCCTTTTTTGTGTGTATAATCTCGCTGACGGCGTGCAAAACTTTGCAATGATCATTCCTCATGATCAAACAAACATCGGGTGACACAGTTAAGTCATTTTCTTCGTAAAGGTTTCAGCACTGGTAAACTGGATCAGAATTTTTTTGGAGGAGGTTTTTTGGCTCCTCCTTAAACCGTAAGATTTCAAGAATTCTTTTTCCCATCGACTTATGAGCGACTGTAAACAAAGCGCACAAATAGATAATTTTTGACATTTGTCACAAATTAGTACCTCTGTGTTGTATGATCCAAAACTATGCCAAGAAACGCGCTATTACCCTACCTTGCACATCTGCATCCCACCTGTCAAAATCTGAAAACTCCAAACGTTTGGTCACGGAACGATTGGCTGCTGCCGAAACCGAAAGCGGAAAGCAAACCAGACGGGATGGGTTCAGCGAAGCGCGTCGGTTCAAAACATGCCCGGATTGCGTTGCCTTTGTTTTGCATGCGGCAAGCTTCTCCGCCAGTGCAATTACCGTCCACTGCCGGTCGCACGGCGGACATGGACATGATTCGCGTGTAGATTACCGATTCGGGAACCGGACCGAACGCGGGGGCGTGCGACGCGGCGTACGAAACAAAAAGCCCACTTTGCTGCTCCATTGACCATTCGGCTCGGTATTGGAACGAACGTAGAAAACGAGAAGACGCTGAAGCACCCGGACGGCCTGTATCCAGTGAAAATACGACCCGTGAGAATAACGAATTTTGTGACACGTGTCGTTTCTTCCAGATACCCCTTTGTGGATACACCGCACGGGCGAAACTATTTTCGGTGCACTTTAAATGCCCTCCCAGATGCGGCACTTGCGTGCCTCGGCGATGAGTCACTTGCGGTGGCAATGGATTTTCGCCACATTTATCAGTGGTTCAGTTCCCTGGTCGAAGGAAGTTGTTTTGAAAGCCGCGAGAAAACGAGCGATTTTCGGTGCCCGTTTCGATCGGCAGATCCGTTGTGATTGAACCGGAAACCGGGCGCCTCCATTTTGTAAGACAGATGTCAAAAATATGATAGACACACATCTACGTTAGGAAGAAATTGGCGACAATTCGTCTACCGTTGGCATACAGTATTGTTTTCGCATGTTACAATGACAGTTGATGACGATCGCACTAATTAATACGCTTCTGTCAAATTATTGTTTACATAAGAGTATTGCATCTGTCATTAACTCAATCGACGATTTATTAATATCACTTAAAAACACTGTGTATTATTTATTTACATTTTAAGTTGTTTTACCCATAAAATAGAAACTCACGGTACTTGTGCGGAAGGTTTCCGCTGTTGCCCGTTTCAATTCCCCTCCCCCCTCCATCATTCTCACTCTGCATACAGTACTCTGCTTGACAACAAATGGTGGGGCGAATGAAAACGCAAATGCTTCCGGCGTATCGATTGCAGGGTTTGTCTCGAAGCAATAAATAATATTTTTTTTTGTTTTGTTTCCTAACCTACCCTCAGCGGGAAAGCAGCTTCACCAGTTCCACAAAATATCGGTGCGTCGTTTTGCGGCGTTCGCCAATGCGCGCGCACGGGCACAGCCGCGCGAGTGAAAAATCGCTATTTTTAGCACCGGCCGCGCACGCAAAACTCGTAGCGGTAGCGTTTGCGAAGTGCGCCTCGCTCGGTCCTGACGGCGATTTCGGCCCGGGATGATTTTATTGTGCGAGCGAGCGAGCGACTCGGAACGGAACCTGCCAGCGACCATTTCCACACGGTCGGGTGTTGCCGCCGGTCGCGATATTTGGCTTCCACCGATAGATAACTCCCTCGCTCGCTCGCACTCGGTGGTTTCCGCTCTCGTTTCTTACCTCTAAATCGGTGTGATGCAGTGCGGTTGAGAGTTTTGTGCTAAACTGTTGCTATTTATGTACCATTTCTAGCTTCTGCCTTTCCCGCCCAGTACGCTGCGTTGGCGTACCACTCTTGTACCATCCCCACTGCGCAATCTCCACCGACCCGTCACTGAGGGAATTATGATGAATTTGCTTTCGAATGGTCCGAAACGGTAGTAGTGAACTCGTAGCGGGTGACCCCCGCCGGACGAAAATGAAAATAAAATATCAATAAAATATATAAACCACTTTCCCACCACTTTTGTGAGAAGCGCGCGTGCGTGTGCGTGTGTGTATGTCCCTGAGGCTATTTAAGTACACGGAAAACCCCAAAACCCAGCATGACTGCGCGCGCGCGCGCGCTCACGACTGTGTATAAGTAACCAAACAAACAAAAAAAAAAAATCAACAACACGTCGGCGTTTACGTTAAGACGAACCCCAGTCGCTAGCGCACTCGAGAACCCTGTAACATTGTAATGTCGCCACCGTTTCGTCGTCTAATCCCCTGTCGCACACGGGCGCGATTGTGCGGTGCCGCCGATTAGGGATTATCGGAACGGGTTGCAAACGGGAGCGCGGGTTAGCCCAACGCAAACAATGGCCGGTAAAAGACAAGAAGGCACTTGCACGATTTGCACTTCAGCTCGATCGATGATAGATCGCACGTGCAGATGCGTCCCGCCTGCGACGCCTCGTGCCTGCTGCGCGTTGCCAGGCCGGCCTGTACGGTGGGTGGATTTGTGCATGTGCAGTAAACATTGTGTCGAGGGTTCTGAGCGATTGTGCGCGAAGAAGATGAGGTAGAAGCGCATAAATAAACACGCCAGTGGAATGGACACTTGAGCAAATGGTTGCGCTTTGAAACGATTGCTTCGTTGGACGTATTGTGACGCAGAGAAAGGTTGCTTTGTGCAACTAGGGTTTATTTCATACATGAAATGACGTTCTTTCTCGACAGCATTAAAGCTATGATTTAGGAAGTAATCGTGTTTGAAAAGAAATGATTAATCTAAAATAACACTCAAACAATTCAGCAGGCCGCTAACCCTGCCATACTCAGCATGTGTCAAGTGAAGTACTAAGCTAAACATTGCGCATACATCGTTTAATCGCTTGGATGACGTACGTCGCGCCCCTCTTTTGTAATTGATGTTTAAAACTGAGTAGATCTTTTTTTTGCTGATTAAGAGGTACAGCACCAGTACAGCAACAGTAAAATCACATCCTCCCTCTGTCTCTCTCTTTCAGGCCTTTGTTATAGTTACCGACGAAAAAAAAAAACAAAACAAATGTAAGCACGTCTCCATTACTCTGCTTGAATGAGGCGTACGGATGATGAGTGTTTTCTTCCCATTTTTCGCTATTTTTGTTTGAATTCGTCCACTCATTCGGCTGCCTCCCCCAATGCTCTCAACGCGCTAAACCATAAACAAACCATCTGTTCGGCAATCTGCCGCTGTTATTGTTTGCTTGCGGTCTGGGCGTTTTGTTTGTTTGCCAATTTCCGGCATCCCGATTTGACCGACCCGTACACTTCGGGTTTTTCGCGCGTTCATTCGCGCGTTCATCCGAGTGCTTCCCGATCAAACGGTGCGCGCTCCGTTTGCAACTCACAACCCATTTAGTGGGGGTGGACAAAAAAAACCACAACAACCGAATGTGCGTCCTTTTTCGTTAATTTCCCATCCGAAGCCGGCACATTTGGAGGATCGTTTCCCACCTCCCTGTCGGCACTAAATTCAACAAGCAGCACTGAATTAAATTAAATACTGCAGCGTTAAAAGGCAGTTAAAAACGGAGGCGAGCCAAAAAAAAACCGTTTTATACTGACACACGCGAAACAAACAGCCGAAATAAACAAAAATGCAGAAAGTATGAACATTTTTGCAGCGTCTTCTTCTTCGTCTTTTACCAGACGTCACTATCCATAAACGAATTTCTTTGCGCATGGAATAGCGAAATTTTTTAATTTCATCCCATGCATCGTTTCACCTTCCATCGCTAGTGCAGGGGTTTTCCGGTTCGCCTTTGCTTAAAGGCTCCGCAATGTTTTTATATGTAAGTAATTTTTTGTATGATTTTCCTTTCCTTTCCGTTGGTCGCACATATTTGGTGCCGTGGCGTGGCCTGGCCCCTGCAGCATACACGGGCGGCTGGGTGGGGGGTGAGGGGTGGAGAGGGCAAAAGCATAAAAATGTAGCTCATTTTTAAATACCACTGCTGTCGTTGCCGTGCGCCGTGGCTGTTGTAATGTCGCTGGGCAGAGTTCGTGGTTCGTGTTGGGCGGAGGGGGTGAAAGGCATCCGGGCAATTCCGGTGCGATGAACGCGCACTATGACCACAACAGAAATAGGGAGTGGGGTGCTAGGAGTGAGAGGGGAGGGGGGTTTTGTGGCGAAGGCAAGGAGGGAACATCAAGAAGAAGAAAAGGGCGAATAAAACAAAACGAGCCTGGCGACACAACATGGCGGCATAAAGCAGCACAAAAAAGCGAGAAAAAAGTTTTTTTTTTTTTTTTTGGTGTGTTGCCTGCTTTTCCAGTAACAAGTTTTCCGAACCTCATTCCGAACCCCACCAACCCGACCCGCGCTCCTGCTTCGATTTCCACCAACAACCGTCGAAATCGTCGCGTCGCATCGCGCGCGCGAGTTCGCTTGATCAGCTTGGAGCACAAAAATACTTCACATTCCACAGCGTTCTCATTCCGTGGGGGCTTCGGCATTTCCCGAACGCTGCGCTGCTTTTGCCCCGCGCCCTGCGTCCGTACGCCCTCCCGTTAGCCCGTCGGCCCTGTTCAACCTTTTCCGCTTTGCTCCGCCAGCCATGCCCCGTCCAGCCCCACCGAACGATGCAAATAAAACGCGATACCGTGTGCCGGCTTTTCCTATCCACATCCACCGCCGGGCCGTTCCGATGCCGATCGATGCCCGTGACGTGGCTTGTGAAGAGTTAATGGACAAAACTGTCCCTGCTTTAGTGTGTATATATATATATATATGTATATATATATGTGTGTGTGTGTGTGTGTGCGGGTATTTCGTTTTTCTTTTCCATCCATTGCGTTCCTTCCAGTCCCTTTTCACTTACTTTTAGCCGACTTGTAGCCGAAAATACAAACGTCCCCAACATTGCCACCGTCAACCCCTGCAAAACGGTGCGGCGTGGAAGGAGAAAGCAACACACACTCGCAACCGTGATATCATGCGATGGGAACGTCAACAAAGCAACGCAATCGAAGACGCGCTCGGGAAAAGGTGCTGCAAAGTTAAGATCTCGTTTGTCTCGTTTGATCCGCACGATGAAAGATTTCTTCATCAATTACAACCGCTTCAGCGGCATTGCGAGAGAGAGGGAGAGAAAAAAAAACGCAAACAAACCGGCGCATCCTAAACCGATCCAGCTGGAGCAACGATTATGCCCACCATAAATAAAAGGCGCGTTCATCGGTGCTGGACGATGCTTCTTTGCTGGGTGCGGAGTTATAAATAAGCGTCCATTTGTCTCCCAAAAACCCGAACTGGGGGCTGGACCGTCGGGATCCTTGGGGCGCGAGGAGCAGGAGCCCCAGTCGGCGCTCCAGCGCCTCCCGCAGCCGTTCTAAGCTGCGTTTCTCCGGAGCCGGCGTCGGGCACGGTATAAATTACCCTAATTATTCGCTGCAAATTAAATCACTTATTCAAATTAATTATTGCTCCTTCGACACCGCCAGCCGCGTGTCGCCGTTCGCCCGTCGTACGGGTCATCGTAAATATTCTAATTTAACGTATAATTCATCCCCGTTTACTTTTCCCGGCCCTTCGGCTGGTTGCGGGAGTGTGGGAATAGATTTATTTTTATTCAACCATGGCGCAGCCATCCGAGGGGCGAGGGAAAGGGCGCTTGGTGGAGTTTTCGGGACGAAGTTTTCATAATTAAATTATGGCACACTGCATCGATCCTGAGAGGATGCAGTCCGAAGCGGCATACCGAATCGATGAATATCGAGTGCGCTTTCGAGCGATTCCGAGCGGTTCGCAATATGAGGTTGGCTTTGAGGTTGAAGGTTGAACCCTTCTCAACCACCTATCCGAGCGCTTCCCCGCTGTTGGTGAACGCGCCGTGTTTCGTTCCTTTGTGGATTCCTGTTTCGATTCGTTCTCTGCTTGGAATCTGGCAATTGGCCTACGCCCAGAGATACGGACGAGTCTCTTAGCAGCTGCAGCAGCACAAACATTCTTCCTTCTTCTCACCGTACAAGCACACACACACACACACACACACACTCATCTTCACCTTACCTGGCCGGACAAAACCCGGCATTGTCCGAGTGCAAGGATGCGGATTGTAATAGCTCCTGGTCTCTGCTCTGCTTCGGCCGCCGCATAGCTTGCATTGTTCCGCGTTGCATATCCCCGCAGCTCGCCCTTCCCGTTACCGTTGCATCCCTGCAGTGGCAGCCCCCAGTCGAGCCAAACTCCGGCCGGCATACGGCGAAACCGATGGAGGGTGCGGAACGGGGCCAGCGAAACCAGCAGGCAACGATTCCGCTCGGTGAAGGAACATTTCTTGCATAGTTTCAGCCCCGCTTGCCGAAAAGGGAATGGGAAAGGATCTCGTGGCTGGACCGAGCCGGCCCTGATGCCCGGCTCCAGGCCGCGCCGTTCCTTGCTGCCCCTGCCGGTCGTCTTGTTCTTGGTGCTCTTCGCTGTTCGTTCACCGCATTGCATTCGTATGTTGCTTCGGGAGTGGCTCCATTAGAGCGTCACGTTGACGCGATAGTTTTATAAGCGTCCGAAAGAGTGGCAATTTAGCACATTTTCCCACTAAAGGCTGCCGAAGAGCAAACGAGGCTCAAAAATCTACTCGTTTGGGCTTCGGCCGTGTTGAACATTCGCGTTTACCGTTGGGACCAGAGAGTTTGCCCGAAATCTTTCTCCCTCACACACGCTCACACCTGCTTTAGATCAAGTTTCACTTGCTCTCGATCGAGGCTAGGCGATCGTTTGCGAGACATGGTTTT
>JXWZ01005209.1:0-20851 GCA_000956215.1 Anopheles farauti No. 4 | reverse complement strand
ATCATACAATCACTGCGATACTGGCGCTCCATTACTCCTTTCCAGCGAACCTCCTGAAGTGCTACTATCTCGAAACCGCGGGCCCTCACCTCATCCGAAAGAATTCGGGTACTTCCGGGGGATGTTAGGGATCTGCAGTTCCATGTACCGAGTTTCCAATCGTGAATCCTTTTTCGTTGCGTAGGTTCGTCATGAAAGTTCCGATAGTGGTGAAAATTAGTTTGACTGTTCGTTGCAATAGTACTGAGTGCGGCATGCAAGGCTTATTTCTCAGCCACCTAAGCATTTAGAGTCCTTAGGCAGTCCTAAGTAGCGTGGAAAAGGAGTCGGTTTCGTACCCCTCCCAGTGATGCTTTTCTACATCACCGTCAACAGAACCGGAAAGACTACCAACAATCCCTTCCCTTAAAGACCCATCTATGAACTGGGCGAAACTATATTATACCAAGCTCTATTCGAAACTTTTTTTTCAACGCAGCATGCTGTTCCTGTTGACAAACGGCAAGACTGTATACTGGAGTTGCTGAGTTAGGACAGGGACTTTTAGGACATTTTTATGGCATATACACGTGGCCTCAGGATGTTTTGGACCGATCACATTTCATAGTATTTTAAGTTTGCTCGCTACTTATGTAGCTCAAATCGTTTGTAGAAATGTTGGTCTCAACATCAACATAGAGAATCCTCAAATATACATCATAATGTCGATTGACGCTAACATTTGCACGTTATGAGTATTTCGTCTATTTGACTGTAAGTGTTAACAGATTGTGAGCTGGAACATTTATCTAAAAGTGTGTTTATTTATAAGTCAATACGCATGTATTATGTTTCGGACCGTAAATGTTTGCACGTAATATTTTATACAAAACGAAATTACTTCTACGAATATGATTAGTATTTATAACTACTTTTATTTTGGTATCTTCCAGACAGTTCAAAAGCAGCACATGAAAAAATCCGGAGCACATCGTGCCACCGAGATTTGTATTTTAGCACAGTTCCATATACGTTCACACCGGCAGCGGGATTTAAAGTTACGATATTTGTACCGCCGTGTCCTTACGGAAGCAGAATCCGTAGATGCAGATGTCATGTTTGAGTCCTGCTGATAATTAACGCGTGCAGTGGGACGCACTTTGCTTCTCTTCGCGTAGCCCACAACGGTAACAGCTTTTGTATGCGCTGAAAGTTTCTGCTCTTGCGCCCAACTGCCATAAGTATATTTTTTCATCAAATCAGTTTTTTGGGATTTTTTATCCACTTGCGGAATTTTTCCTTCCCGCTTTACGCTGCCCGGTGTGGATGAGTTGACAATGGATAGTTTTATGAATTTATTTTCGGTCATATCACCCTGAGTTTCGCTTTGGTGAAGTGATCTTGACGATTTGTGCACGGTCGCCGAAGGAAGCTCATCGGAGGAGGTAGTGTTTTTTTCTCGCACTATGGGCTTTATTTGAACTAGACTGAAGTTCCGCGACCCGCTTGTTGGGTGAGTAAAGTTCTCATAGTCGATGTTAACAATCTTGAATTGTCCCGTAATCCCCTCCAACAGACACAACAGCTGAAACGCCATGATGGGTAGCATGCAGAAGCTAGAAATAAAAGATCCACACGTACTATTAGTTCGTTCGGGCATTGGAGATTTGTTTTGGTAACGGACTAGCAGATGTGGAAAAATGTATGCAACTTCGTTGAACTCATAGCCAAATGTGCGAAATTAAATGTTATTTTAAATTTTCTATTTGATTAATCTCAACCCATCTGAGCAAATAGTTGTCTCCTCCACTTTTAATGTTTGAGTAAATATATTTCGAAACCGCCAAGCTGCCTTTGTAAACTCAAGTGGTATTGACTAAGTGTAAGAGAATATAAACAAAAAAAAGTCAGTGTTAATAGTTGGCCACCAATTGTTACGAATATTTACATATCGTATATGCATGTTTATCACACAAGCAAATAAATAACTGCCATTTGCTTTGCCAATTATCGAGTAAACTGTTTATATTTCGGTCAAAAATATGTGGTTCACGGTTTATGACGCACTTCATGATAATGCATTTCACATGCAGAATGAAATTGCTGCAGACATCGATGGCATTTTTAGTTTAACCATCTTCGAGATCCACCATGTTGTAGAGTACTCACACGGAAAGACGCAATTATTTGTAATGTGCGTTGTTCAGCGCAGTTTTTAACCCGTTCTATAATTCCTGTTGATCGTTTCAAGCCCGGCAATCTTGATTGGCAACCGGAGCGTATACGATAATTCAACTTACTCTAGCTATTAAAAATATTATCTGCATTTATCAGTGGCCGTGACACTAGCCATCCTAGATGCGGAAAGTTCTGCTTTACAAGTAAGCACGGCCACAGTCGGACAAGTCTGTGCTCAACCACCCGAAGAGGAAGAGAATGCGATATAAGTATTCTGGATAGAGCGATATTATGCGAATACTTATGTTAGTTCTCCGCCAAGGTTAATGACCAACCGCTGAGATCTTGAAACCATCCTCACGCGTGATTCACAGTTATCACTTACTTCATTAGGGTGGATTATGCATAATATATCAGGCACGCACAAACGGTTTCAGTTGTTTGTTTATAAAATATTAATTGTAGCTCACAGATCTTCATATGTTACTATGATAAAAACTTCTTATGTTGCTATGGTAAGAAACATTCAATTACACATTCACAATTTTTCCCTTTGTTATTATTAGTATCAAATTCGTAAAAAAAACACCACAATCGAGCGCAGAACCAAAGGATGCAAAGTTTGATAAAGGATGAATAGAGCACACCGATAGTAAGCACACCGGATAGTGACAACTGAATCTGCATCGCGAGAAAAACAAATACTCACATCTTGAATAACATTGTGTATGGTTTGTAAAATTGAATGCAAGGATTTCGAACACCACTATCAGCAACTTCACACGACGCAGACGGCGATTGTTGGCTTAATGTAGATCACTTAACGTTGCGCGCACCCAGAGTGTTCCGGGTTTGGCATAATCCCTCTATCAATTAACCGACGATCGTTTAGCACACTGTATTCACCAATCTTGAAATAGGAGCACCTGGTCCAACGCAGCTCCAGCGCTGCGCATGCTATCGTTGCGTTAAACAAACCACCAATGAAGTGAGCTACGCTTAACGTTTTTTTCTTAGAGGTACCATCACGTTTCCCTCTTCGCGGTGTTTGTTTCTTCTCTTCATGGGCGCCAACATTTTGCGTGATTTTTTATGTTTTTCTGTCCACTTTGCTCCACCGTTTTTCGATGATCTGCTTCATCTTCCATATCTGCCACGGCTGGCTGGTTAAAGGCTCTGGAAGCAGTAGTTCATGCAGGGAGTTTGTTTCTCTCCTCTTTTTTCGCACGGAATCTCACACATTTACTCTTATTTTAGCCTTTTATTGTGCTCTCAACCTCTCCACCGGCTTCGGCGGCTGTGTGGCGTTTGTTTTAAGCGCACAGCATAATTTTTATGCTGCTATAAAACCGACCAGACCTGGAAACTAATGGAAATCAACAAGCAAAAAAAAACAATACGGATTTTGATCGTTTAATCCATCACATCGCACTTCGGCAAAGGTAAATCAAGAAATCAATGAAGAATGTTGGGTCGGATTCTTCAATAAAAGAATAATATTATACTAACGTTCCGTTACCTGGCAAAGAGGAACGATTCAAGGAGCGTTACCATGTGATTGGCAACGGTTAAAACGATTAAAGCATTGTTCCATCGCTACCAAGAATATTAATTACATAACAAGGATAATTTGCAATACGTAGTCATCTATCTTTAAAAATATATGTATTATTTGGAGTAAAAAAAGAGCTACAACAGCCATTTCAGTAAACACTCTGCCTATCTACGAAACGTGCAGCCAATTTATCATAATTTTTAGGTAGGTCACTGAATGTCAAATAAAAACATGACATTGGGTAAACCATAATAGCTGGTGAAAAATCATCCAGTGTTTAGGCGATATGGTGGGAAATTATTCGGAGGTTCTTATTGTTTGTTTTGCTTCTTACTATTCCCATAGTATGCTGAATCAGTTAACATCAGCGCTCAACTACGGCTGAGAACCAGCAACACTTCGGGTTTTAAGTTCAATGTTAAGGAAAGACGAGTTTCGTATAGAGACAGACGCTTCGGAGTTGAATAACGATAAAATGAACTGTTAATTAATTTGTTTTGCTGTGATTCAATTCTACAGTATGTCTGTAACCACTGTCTGTATGTCAGTTCAACCACACATATGGTGAATTGCAACTAATCCGATGTATTATTTATTCATTTGTATCTTTACAACTCGATAACTTCAGTTTGTTTTCAATTGCCAACAATTTTTGTTTACTATATCTAATTTCGAACAACGAATTTTCATAACAAAGTCAGTCTAAATGACAACGAGTTTATGTGTAAGAACTACACAATGTCAGCAGTTTAGTTCGGTTCGATTCTGGTTCAAGTATTGGTATATTGTTGACTGTAGTGAAAACATTATTTGTCTGCGTGTAGCTCCTGAACGAGGTATAAATGAAGTTGGGCGTAACAGTCGGAGTGGCTCGCTATCGTGGATTCTGCTAACCAATTTCGGTGCTTTATTTTCATTCTTCAAGAGTTTAGCAATAAAATACACTCTCCCACAGTAGGCCTGGGGTTCAATGACAGACGAGCTAACAGTATCTAGCGGGACTTGTGTACAAGTTGTTCATGATGTATGCCCTATGGTAGTTGCTAGAGAGCAAATTTTCTTTTATTAAAATAAAACTGAACTGATTATGTTCTAGATGACTGCCCGTTCGTGTTAAAGATCGAATACACTGGGTATTTTGGATGTAATCTGACTGTTATTTTAAAAAAATGCGATTGGCTTAGCATCACTATTGTGCAGGCAGGCCATCAGGTTCATTCATCTTCTCAGTAGAGAGCGATGTTGACCGGACAGATATGCCCGTAAAGTCCTTTTAAGCCGTGACAGAGTAGATGTGATTGGCCTAGACTGATCTGGCATAATGGTGATGATGAAGAAACCTTACCCAATGCGGCTGCGATAATTGATTGGCTAATAACGGCATAACATTTGCATCAGCAAAACAGCAAAGTGGTTGTTAAATTCGAAGTATTAACTAAAGCAGAAAATCTGCGAACATCGAGCTGCTTTAAAGGGATGCTTTGACCTTGACAGATCAGCCACGTCCACAAAGAAATGCACTCTCTTCCGAACGGTGTCCTTATTAGTGTTTGAAAAGCTAGCTAGCTAAAAATAATAAATGGAAAAGAAATTGAAAATTTAAAACAAATAGAACAACCATAGATTACGTCACTAGCAACGGTTCTGCTTACACATTTCGTGAGCTTACGTTGAGGGTGTTGGGGTGATGATTGAACATGATTGAATTTTCATCTATATGGAGTAAATTTTATCAAAATATTAAAAAAAAATCAAACATTTTCAATTAATGAAACATTACTTATTGTCTAAAGTAATGAACAAATGTAAAGTTACCTGACCGGTGCCGATTAACCTGAATTAAATCTCGGCGGCGAAGAATTAAATTTCGGCGATCGGCGAAAAATGGTTCAAAGATTTAGTATTTTTACAGCATTTGAACTTTGAGTAGTGATTCTTTCTATTAACGATGTATTTCTTGTACTCCTTGTAGGGTTAATATTCCTTTTTCATAAACAATGCTTACGTAATCAATTTTGATTTTATTTTGTCTGTGGTTAGCAATTTGTGATACTGATTGGTTGGTATTTTTTTAAGTCATTCCATTATGTAACAGTATGAACCAGGCTGTATATGGTTAAAAGCTTTTACAAACACTTCATTTCGTTGCTAGTCAATCTTTATTCTTGTTTATATTTTCTTTTCTTCTTTGCATACAGACCACTACCGTCAAGCCCATATCAGTACCTGCTTTCTGGACATTTTTTTACCATCATAGCTAGGTCTTCTTGCTAGGTGGTTCGTCCGATCCTGCCATGTGAAAGATCGGGTCTGCTTTTGGCCTGGTCGTGCGATGGTGGCTTCTTCATTTCCATTTATTGCGTTTTACATTTTTTGTATGGATTTAGATTGCGTTCTTGCTGTTTTGAATGGAGAAAAAGGATTGAAATACTATCTACAAGAATGTGTGAATATGAAACCGAATTCGGAAAGCAACACTAACAATTGGTATTATGAATGAATTATAGTCTTGCAATGCTAGTTTTGTAAATATTTGCTGTTGTATTTGCTGTTTTTAATTTTCACTCTGCAACCTATTCCTTAGAGGTATTAAAAACCGAATAAAACAAACAAAAACTAGTGTAAATGAATCATTCAAGAAAAACTATTTTATTTATTTGTTTGTTTGTATTTTACGCGATGTTTCTTTACAATACAAATTTACATACTCTAGTTTCCAACGCAACACTAGTTTCCTAAATGAATAAATGATACTATTAAACAAGCTAAACTAGCTAAATGAATAAATAAATGTTCGTATATTGTATTTTAGTATTTTTTATTTATCATTTATTGTTCGCTTCTTCCACAAATTGTAGAGAAAGAAACTATTTTTTACGATTTGAATTAAACACCAAAAACTCCATACAGCTTATTTTTCGCCTCGAACGAGCTACAACAAAAATGGGATATTATGGACCAAAACATGTTAAGTTTCTTGCGTATTACACAAATTAGTTAAATTTTTAACACAAAACGCGCAAACGATACCAATAGTAGCGCATTTATTTTTACAGTGTACGATGTTCTGAGTGAATGAATGTGTGAGCTAAATAAAATTACTTCAAACATCAGTCCTCGTGCAGGCGTCCAAATTCGGTTTCATATTCACTTTGCTCGTTTCTTCTTGAGTTTGCCCCAATGTGCGTTGTAATCAGCTGTCGTGCGTACATATGGAAGCGCAGCGTTGTGTTTGGCGTTTCATTTTGTACGTCGGTGGCGGTGGAAACGGAGATCAAAAAGCGCTGCTGCTCGGACGAGATAAACATCGGTTCCAATCGCCAAGCTGCTCCGAAAGTGTCTGTGTAACGTGGCTTTACCTATGGTAAATCTTATAGCAATTACGAGCGAAGATTGTGCCTTAGACTTGTGTAAACATGTGTGAATTTGGTGCGAAAGGAGCATACGCATTGGAGCAAGAGTTGACGACAACCTAAACAATAACATCCAGTTGATATGCCGGTGTAACGTGTTACAACAAACTTGGCTAATGTAACAGGTTGATGTGTCTGCTCTGCCTAAAACTGTTGGATTTTAAACAGCAGCGAGATTGGTGAGAGCCGATGATCGATTGCCGATTAAATCGTTCCCAAATATATTGCGTAATATGGATGATACCCATCCGTCTTTATTTGGGACCGGGTGGCGCGGTTCGAACACGCATCGCCGCATGTCTTATAAAACACATGCAGGAGAAACTACTGTTAGTGTTAGTGCAGTGCAGTGGAAATCGTATGACATTCGAAGGGTTTCACATCGAACACCGCAGAGAGATTTTTTCTCCGCCCCATGATTACATATCGCGCAGGGCGCAGCGACGCTTTGGCGCTACTGCTGCTCATTAAAAGCAACACCACGGTCAGCATCTAGCCGAACGGCTGAAGAAACCAGTTGACCCCAATTCTTAGCTGTTTCAATGTCGAAAATGCACCATAATACTGTCCGCTTTCCGCGGCTGGCTGATACGCGTTTCGATGTGGTTGGTATGTGTAAACATGTGCTGCTATAGGTGTAGTGTAGAAACATTTTACACTATATCATCGCGTATTCTTACAAAAAAAAATGAAAAAACAAACTGCTACTTGATCATGCATTTATTTTATGTCTGTAATTGTACAGTGTTTATTTTTTGGCCTTAAACGCTCTATGTGATGGTCAGACGAAGCGACCTTCGATCAAGCGATTGTCAAACAAAAGATGCTGTTTAAGATTTTACACTACTACTACTCCGGCTATGGAGTTCAACGTCCACGTCGCGCACGAAAACACGAAACACACACGCAAAATCCCAACAACGGGTTTCTGATTCAAGGTGAAGTGGTTCATGAAGCGTGCAGCAAATAATCCAGCCGTAAATATGATGTTGTCTTAGCAAATGTTTGTAACATAAAACTGAACGATTCATTTTCGTACAAACTTCTGTGTTGTGAAACTCAACCAGTATTTTTACATTTGAATGTAAAAATGAGCATCAATTCAATAAAAAAAATCTGGCAACCAAACATAGTCGGCAAATTGTTATGATCCTCACGTCGCGTGCGGTAGAACGAGTGAAGCTATTAAAAAGTTAAACTTGTCCAACCAATTACAGTGAATGGCAATGAATTGCCATTTCAACGGAACCTAATGAAAAATAATAAAATGCCAATAAAATTTCAAATCATAATCTGTATCATCGGGCAAATGAAGGTTATGTGTTTCAAAGGGTTGAACTTGGTGCGAAATATTCGCCTACTACAGTGAAGAACATTACAGTAAACCCCTCAACAGAACATCGCTTGAGTATCCAAAAACATAAAAAATTGTCAAAAACACTGCCATTTCTCTGTGAGTAGAAGAAAAACATGCCTTGAAAACATTGCCGAAAAATGCATTTCCAGCTCAATTTAATCTGTAATACATCCTGTATTTAATTGGAATAAAATTTTCGATAATTTCTGTATGATCATTCGTATTTTGGCTACACTTTGGAAGCCCTCTTGCCATGGGGAACACAAGTTCATGCTGCTCAGCTTGTTTATTATGGTCTTATCAATTTGGCCAGCACTGCATATTCTTGCTCATAGATAGCACTAATAGATCAGCGCTCATGATGTAATGCGTGTGTGCTAAACATTGATAATGATTGGCCACAGTAACAGTTTAAATTTTCTTCTTTTACCAATCAAGTTGAAACCTGTTTTTACAACACTTAAATAAATGCTCCTGTTGCCGGCTACTGCTAAGATCATGCGGCAAATTTAATCATAAGTAATCAATTCGAACTGTTACTTTCCAGGCTCCGGTATGCTAGCTATTTATGAAAGTAATGCTTTGCAATCGTTATCGCCTATCGTAACCCTAAGCCAGTAGTTGATAATGTGTTGTTGTTACTTACGGAAAGATTGCTGTGCGGGTATCAGAATTATCGCAATGATGATTGTGTACGAAGTGGTTGAATGATCAGGTGCGTAAGCGCATAGCCTTACACATCGCTGGTTGTGGGTTCAATTCTTACCATATCAATTTGAATTGTTCGTAGATTGTACGTTGGTTTGGCCCTTCAAAGATTCTTGGCATTTTTTATACTCTGGTTATTTAGTAGTACAGATCCTCCTAAAAACCCACTAAGTTAGTGCAAAATGTCATAACTCTCGAATGAAACTTGGTAATGTTCAGCGTGGATGACATTCAGAACCATCGGCAGTGAGAATCGCTCTGCGAATTTTGTGTTAATTAATACCAAAAAAGCAATGTTGGGAGATTCGTAGACGGGTTTAGAATATGCTTTCTATTTTAATTCTAAGGTTCGTTTGGTTTCATTCGCCACTGATTCCCGTATTTGATTAACAAGTAATTAGATAAAATATTGTAATTCATTACAAATTTGTTCCAATTCTCTTAGCTATCGGTCATTTCCACATAAAAGCTAACAAATGGTAGTATAAATCAGCTTAGTAAAACCGGTAACACGTGCGACTTGACCACGTTGTACCTTACACCAAGAAAATGGTGGATAGGAATGTTTTTCTCTCAGAGAAGAACATTGAATTTCACTTCAATCAAATCATTCCTATTCCATATTTCGAATCAAATATTCAAGCCTTTGCAACATTTCCTTCCGCCAACTGTATTGAAAAACGAAATGGTTGTTAAAGAAGCAAACGATGTTGATTATCTCGCATGGGTTATCAATAATATGTATTTACAAACAAACATCATTTGCACTTTGGAATAGACTGGGGGATGCAGCTATTTTCTATAATATATTTGCAATAAACGTATTTTCATACGAAATCAGACCATTTACACAACGTGCAACTTAGCTTCACATGATTGTTATTTTTTTTTGCAACTTACACGTATGTGTTTTTTTTTTGTTCTATCGAAAACCAGAAAATTTACATTTTTTGTTTGCGGAGCAGGATACACTCTTTGTGTATAAGCTATAGATCTTATTAGCTGGTATTATTTGTGAGGTATTATTTTGTGTGAGATAGAATCGCAAAACGTTTACACCTTTGTTGTATAGAAATCAAAGAAGGCCATGCAGAGAGTGTAATCAGCCCAATGGACATGTCATCTTTTAATTTCATATATAATATTTACGCCTATCTTTGTCTATTTTACATTCCGAACAGAAATAAATACTACGGGAACTCGTTGAAACCACCGTTAATTGTCCATCACAGTTTGCAGTAATATTCAAAATGCAGTTGTTCAGTGCGCAACTGGCCGTTGCTGGCTTACGTCGGACGAACTTAGCTCGCCTGTGCTCCATTCAAAAGAATGGCTTCGCAAGCCAAGTCGAATACAAACCCATACGTTCTGTGCTGGTTGCAAATCGAGGAGAAATTGCTATCCGTGTTTTCCGAGCCTGTAACGAACTGGGCATTCGTTCGGTTGCCGTGTACTCCGAACAGGACAAAATGCACATGCACCGTCAAAAGGCTGATGAATCATATATGGTAGGAAAAGGGCTGGCCCCGGTAGAAGCCTACCTGAACATTCCGGAAATCATTCGTGTGTGTAAAGAGAATGACGTAGATGCTGTGCATCCCGGGTAATTATACAACTTATAGTCCTTTATCCTTCGAAACATTCACTCATGTGCGCATGCTGTACGTTCCTGTTCCAGATACGGATTTCTGTCCGAACGATCTGACTTTGCCCAAGCGGTCATTGATGCGGGATTACGTTTCATAGGTCCATCGCCTAAAGTTGTGCAGCAAATGGGTGACAAAGTGGCAGCACGTAAAGCCGCCATCGAAGCTGGAGTTCCCATCGTACCCGGCACTGATGGACCGGTAACTACCAAAGACGAGGCGGTAGAGTTTTGCCGCAAGCATGGTCTACCCGTCATATTCAAGGCCGCGTACGGTGGTGGAGGTCGTGGTATGCGAGTCGTACGTAAAATGGATGAAGTGGAAGACAACTTTATGCGTGCCAGCTCCGAAGCTAAGGCAGCCTTTGGCAATGGTGCAATGTTCATCGAAAAGTTTATCGAGCGTCCACGTCACATCGAAGTGCAGCTGCTTGGTGACAAAGCGGGCAACGTCGTCCATCTGTACGAGCGTGACTGTTCCGTGCAACGGCGGCACCAGAAAGTGGTAGAAATTGCTCCAGCACCTCGCCTGCCCATTGAAGTCCGGGACAAGATGACGGAGTACGCGGTTCGGTTGGCACGGCACGTGGGATACGAGAACGCTGGTACGGTAGAGTTCTTGTGTGACGAGTCCGGCAACTTCTACTTCATCGAGGTGAACGCACGACTGCAGGTGGAGCACACTGTTACGGAGGAAATTACCGGTATCGATCTGGTGCAGTCACAAATTCGTGTAGCCGAAGGCATGACCCTGCCGGAGCTTGGCTATACACAGGACAATATTAAACCCCAAGGTTACGCGATACAGTGCCGCGTCACGACGGAGGATCCTGCCAACGATTTCCAGCCAAACACGGGCCGCCTGGAGGTCTTCCGTTCTGGCGAAGGTATGGGCATTCGTCTGGACAGTGCGTCCGCGTACGCCGGTGCGATCATATCGCCCTACTACGATTCACTGCTGGTCAAAGTGATTTCGCACGCGTCCGACCTGCAGTCGTCCGCTGCAAAGATGAACCGTGCCCTGCGTGAGTTCCGCATCCGCGGTGTAAAAACTAACATTCCATTCCTACTCAATGTACTTGAAAACCAAAAATTCCTCAACGGCGTGCTTGACACGTACTTTATCGACGAGCATCCGCAACTGTTCCGTTTCGCCAAATCGAAGAACCGTGCCCAGAAGCTGCTCAACTACCTCGGGGAAGTGCTGGTAAATGGTCCCACTACGCCACTGGCGACAAAGCTTAAGCCCGCCGAAGTGCAGCCTCACGTACCGCAGCTGCCATTGGGTAAGTTGTCGCTTACGCCTTCCAGAAAACGTTGTTCGGTAACGTTTGGTGTTTACTTGTTGTGCTGTGATTTTGTGTGCTGTTTTTATTCTGTTTATCGCAAATGAATTATATATTTTCTTACTTGCTTTAATGGATTCTTTTCATGTTTTCTTCTTTTTTGTTATTGTTTTTTGTTTTTTGTTTTTTTAATTGTGTTTTGTGTTTTGTTTTCTGTATTCATTAACGATTCTTACTGTACAATGATCGGCTTTTCCAACATTCGGGTTGACAACTATGACGACGAACGACGAACGATTATGACGACGGTCGGTGTGCTGCTTTACGTGTACCCAACTATATTAAACCCACCAATTGTACTAATTCGAACACCTTGTGCCTAAAATTGACAACAAACACTCAATCCCAACAACGCACTTGGAAACCCTAGATCTATCACCGGAAGCACTGGCCGAAGAGGAAGAGGGTAGAAGAAAAGGTACATTGTCTCGCTCTTGCTCTATCGCTCCTTCTAGAATGTTAAGAGATGCTCGAAAATATACTAATTGCTTGTTAATATGACCACAAACACACCCCCATGCTCCAGACCGGCAGCAACTCTGCAAACCGTAAGAGTGCGTTAATACTTTGTGGATACACAAACCATCGCACAAACCTACACCTACACATACGCGACCATTTTGCACAAACAGATTTTGGTCTCGAAAAACACTCGTTCTCTGTCTATCTTGTGTAATGTCGTTGAAGTATTTACGCTATAATTTTAAATTCTTTCCGTACGTTGCTCACTGAAATGATGTTCTTGTGTTAAATTATTAATCCACATAACTCTTTTGTCTATAAAGATAACTAATTAATCGTTTCTAATGGAAAGAAGTTGTAAGTAATGTTTCAAGCGTTAAAAAACTGATAAATTCAAATTCAAAATTTTCATATTTGTACCGCTATTAATGCTCAGTCTTAACACACAATCAATTACAATCTTCGTACTGTTTATTTCCCCCCAAAACAGTGTAACACTTTCGTATACTTATCATCCACAAACATTGCAAACGTGCGAATTTACACTTCTACTAACACTAATCCATTAACGAACTGTACACCGCACTGCACCGCATGTACAACATTCGCTTGTATCTGCTTGTTTCCACCCTCAAAACACGAACATCCACGAGCGCAGGAGCAGTTATTAATTGCGTACCCACAGTTACAGAGCCACCGCGTGGTTTCAAGCAGATTCTGCAGGAGCAGGGCCCCGAAGGGTTTGCCAAAGCGGTGCGAAGCCAGAAGAACCTGCTGCTGATGGACACCACTTTCCGTGACGCGCACCAGTCGCTGCTAGCTACCCGTGTCCGAACGCACGATCTGCTGAAAATTTCCCCATTTGTGGCGCACAAGTTTAACAATCTCTACTCGCTAGAGAACTGGGGTGGTGCCACCTTCGACGTCGCTCTTCGGTTTCTGCACGAATGTCCGTGGGAGCGGTTGGAAGAGATGCGCAAACAGATTCCCAACATCCCGTTCCAGATGTTGCTGCGTGGTGCGAACGCGGTCGGATACACGAACTATCCCGACAACGTGGTTTACAAGTTCTGCGAGCTATCGGTGAGTATCGAACGTTTCAAACGGCTGATCGCAAGGTTGTGTGCAATAGCGTATGATTTTCATTAACTAGGTGCAATGTGGAATGGACATTTTCCGTGTGTTCGATTCGTTGAACTATTTGCCGAACTTGATTCTTGGTATGGAAGCGGCAGGCAATGCGGGCGGTGTGGTGGAAGCTGCCATCTCGTACACCGGAGATGTTAGTGATCCGAAGAAGACAAAGTACGACCTGAAGTACTACACCAACCTGGCCGATGAGCTGGTCAAGGCTGGAACGCACGTGCTCTGCATCAAGGACATGGCTGGGCTGCTGAAACCACAGGCTGCACGGTAAGGACATACGCACGGTTACTCTCGCTATGTCGCTCATATTTTGCACTTATTCTTGTTAAGATTGCTCATTTCTGCCATTCGAGAGAGACATCCGGATGTGCCAATACACATCCACACGCACGATACCTCCGGAGCCGGTGTAGCGTCTATGCTTGCCTGTGCGGAAGCTGGTGCAGATGTGGTCGATGTGGCCGTCGATTCGATGTCGGGAATGACGTCCCAACCGAGCATGGGAGCGATTGTCGCATCACTGCAGGGCACCAATCTCGATACTGGCCTGGGACTGCCGGATATCAGTGAGTACTCGGCGTACTGGGAGCAGACGCGCACACTGTACGCACCCTTCGAGTGTACGACGACGATGAAGTCTGGCAATGCCGACGTGTACATGAACGAGATACCCGGCGGACAGTACACGAACCTTCAGTTCCAGGCGTACTCGCTCGGATTGGGTGACTTCTTCGAGGATGTGAAGAAAGCGTACCGTGAGGCCAATCTGCTGCTGGGCGACATTATTAAGGTGACACCGTCGTCGAAGGTTGTCGGTGATTTGGCCCAGTTTATGGTGCAAAACCATCTGACAGCTGAGCAGGTGCTGGATCGGGCCGAGGAACTTTCCTTCCCGAAATCGGTAGTGGAGTTCTTGCAGGGTGCCATTGGTACACCGCACGGTGGTTTCCCCGAGCCGCTGCGTTCGCGTGTGCTCAAGGACATGCCGCGCATCGAGGGTCGTCCCGGGGCCCAGCTAGCGCCGCTTGATTTTGATGGGCTAAAAAAATCGCTTCAGGAATCTCATCCGGATGTGCGGGACCGGGATGTTATGTCAGCGGCACTGTATCCGCAAGTGACGAACGATTTCCTCAACTTCCGCGACACGTTCGGTCCGGTCGATAAGCTCGATACACGCGTGTTCCTCACTGGGCCGAAGGTCGGTGAAGAGTTTGAGGTAACAATCGAGAAGGGTAAAACGCTTGGCTTCAAGACACTTGCTATGGCCGAAGATCTCACTGCCAACGGTGAGCGTGAGGTGTTCTTCGAACTCAACGGCCAGCTGCGCTCGGTGCTGATTCGCGACAAGGAAGCGGTCAAGGAGTTACACATTCATCCCAAGGCAACCAAGGGCAACAAGAACGAAGTCGGTGCCCCGATGCCCGGTTCCGTCATCGGTAACTATCGTGCAACCATGGCAGGATGCAGGAGTGACCGTTGCATCATCGAATCTTATGCGTCTTTTCCGTTTTCTCTTCTTCTCATTTCACAGAAATTAAGGTGAAGGTCGGCGATCACGTCGAGAAGGGACAACCGCTGATAGTGTTGTCGGCTATGAAGATGGAAATGGTGGTTCAGTCGCCTCGTGCTGGTGTTGTCAAGACGCTAGACATCAGTAATGGCATGAAGCTAGAGGGAGAAGATTTGCTTCTCACTCTTGAGTAAAACCACAAACAAACAAAAAAACAGCAGCAGCAGCCGCACACGATGCCTTACGAAAAACGCTACTTACGTCCTCACCATGTACTAAGGACGCCCCGAGCGCTCCAAGCGCCGACACTTATGAGCGGAAAACTTTAACGAACTTATTTTATAAAACATATGTGTGTTCAGCGTCCAACCTCGTTATGCTACTGTGCGATTTTTACACGGTTTCCAACATCAATCAAACACAAAACCATGCTTAACGCCGTACTCTGTGAGAATGGCAATAATTCGATAGTATAGTTTAAACCCGCGAGCAAAGCTCGGCTATCATTTATCCAATTTCGATTGAATGTACA
Source organism: Anopheles farauti No. 4 (assembly GCA_000956215.1). Classification (NCBI taxonomy): domain Eukaryota; kingdom Metazoa; phylum Arthropoda; class Insecta; order Diptera; family Culicidae; genus Anopheles; species Anopheles farauti No. 4. The sequence goes on along the minus strand of JXWZ01005209.1, from coordinate 5,020 downwards.
CTAACTAAAGCATCACAATGGCAGCCGTTGGATTCTTTTGCTTTATACACGCGTGTCAAGTTTTGTTAATCGCGCCACATGTTGCTTACAGGTATAGTATGCGCGAGATTACAATCTGTGTTTCGTTGTTTGTAATGTGCTTTTTTTTTGTTTTTGTTTAATAAAACCAACTATTTCCAAACAAACCCGATTTGCTTGTTGTGTTTTTTTCTTCATTTTTTTCATACGCTAAGGAAGTGTATTAGTCACATGCATGGGGAAAAACGGACGGTCCAAAGACGGACAGTAGAAGAAAAAAAAAACAGTCCGAAGAGACACACAAAAATTTATGGCAGTAGCCAAACTGCTTCATGTAATGCACGAAACACGTTCAGAGGATGCCCACAACACGTCTCCAGTACTTCCTGTATGCAAGTATATAAAGCATCTATCACGCGCAACATTTCCTTGGACAATCAACGTTGAAAGATAACCATCGGCCATAGCAGTGATAATTGATAGTGCACATTGAGGCATAACGATCGAATTTCTTCATACTACATCGAAAATAACCATCACAGCACACATTGCTCGATGACCTTTCATATGAGGGGATTATTTGGTTTCCAAGCGTCCGAGTGTACTAACACAGACACACACATAATAGCTCTCCTGCGAGCAAATAACTCGTAAGCTGCGCTAAATGGTAACACGCGCGAAAAATCAAAAACATTCGTGTAGCTAAATCACACGCACCGGACTTTTCTTTCCACCCACCCAGTGTCCGATGAGTGTATTCCACTGTTCGTGGGTGCAGATAACATCGGACCGGAGTAGTGAGATTGCTCGCACAACAACCTTTTCCACTTGCTCTTGCCTTTTCAGACGCGTTGTGGCCCATTGTCGATCCAATCGATTGGAGGCGTACATTGCTGTAGACAGATATAAGAATGTTCCCCCGTGTAGTGCACCATTTTCGTTCGGTATACCCAGTGTCTCGCCCATTTCTCCGTGGTACGGCAGGTGCAGATCTCATTATCTAAAGGCTCCTAGCGCAGGATGGTGGTTCAGGAGCGGATGGCACGATGGCATCACGCGTTAAAATCACCGAAGCGAAAGCAGTGGTGCACCCCATTATCCTTGGCCCTAGTGATACTGTGCATTTGTGATTTCACGATCTACAAAGTAAGATCCTCCGAGGTACGATCAACTATGGCCAGGCGTTACTAACACAGCAAACATGCCCAGCAGCGCGCATGACATAGGTCTATCAACATTTTCAAGAACAGCTTACTGCCATTCCCATCCCCAGGCACCAGTCGCTGTCGCTGACACGTAATCCCCTTGCAAAGATCGTCAACGGGCAACCGGCACAGGCGAGACAGTTTCCGTGGCAAGCCTCTATCCGGGCAGCGCTTGGCCGTTCCGTAACAGTGTGCGGCGGGTCGCTGATAGACGCCCAGTGGGTGCTTACCGCGGCCCACTGTGCCAACGATTACACCGTCTTCCAGATAGGGTTCGGTTCAATCCACCTCAACATGGCTCGCTTGACAATGTCCACGGTCAGCAAGTTCGTCCATCCCGAGTTCGATCCGTGGAAGTTGACGAACGACGTGGCACTAATACGGTTGCCATCGCCTGTGCCGTACAGTCAGGAGATCTATCCCATCCAGCTGCCCATTAACCTTTCCCCGTTGGATCCATACCTCGGTCGCCAGGTGACGGTGTCGGGATTCGGACGAACATCTGATGGTAGGTGGTTTGTGTAGACTGTGGTTCTAGTGATTCTACTATCAGGACCACTATCTAATTTCAGCCATTCAATCAATATCCACCGTGCTGAAGTTCGAACGTATGCGTGTCATTTCGAACGCTGAGTGTATGACCGTGTACGGTGCGTCCATCATACGCAACACCACCATGTGCGCGGTCGGGTGGGAACGGCCAAACCAGAACGTCTGCCAGGGTGATTCGGGAGGACCGATGGTAATGCAACATGAGGACCACGGCTGGATCCAGATCGGTATCGTTTCGTTCGTGTCCAGCCGTGGATGCAGCACTGGCGATCCCTCCGGGTACATCCGGACAGTCAACTATCTAAGCTGGATAGCTAAAACCACCGGCCTTAGGAACTTTGCCTCGGTCGTAAGCTAGTATCGGTTCGGTTGATTGATCATCTGCGGCCACCTTTTCTTTCACACCATCGATTCCTAGAGTAACGACTAGAAAAAGGACCCTAACAACGTTGCAGCTGCAGCTGGTTAGCTGCGTTTACTACTTTTGGCACCCAGAAGGAAACGGCACATTTTTACTATCTACCCGAAATTCATTTTACCGCCTACCAAATGTGTGGAGAGAATCGTTGCAACATAGTTGATCAAATTACTGTGAGGAATGGAACGAAAATAAAAAAAAATATCAATATTTAATTCGAAAGAGCATTTTTAACTACTTCATATCGTACGTAGCCTAAGACAAAAAGACCAAATAATGCACCTATTACCTTATATTACAAGTAAAACCTATCACATCGAAAGCTGGCAACGCTAAACTTCCAATAGAAAACGCCAATACCATTTGGCCAATTGAGCTCAATGTGTACCGTGCGAATGTGTTTATTACCGGGGGATGCGTTCAAGAATGTCAATGACTACTTTTCGGTTACATGCCGTGACAAAAGTGTTCCATCAGTAGTAAAAACGGTATGGTACACACATACATTTGTCACAATATTAACGTATCGGGTACGTCATCGTACGTCTTGTATGATCTTAGCCTGCGGTAGAACGATAACAATTGTAACCGTTTAACAGCGATAATTGACGTTCAGGTTAATCAAAAACAATTCATAAATCTGGAGATTAAGGAGCTTTCGATGATCTCCTAACATCTAATGGGATTTCAGCTCGGAAGGTAATATTGCCTTCAAATATTCATTAACTTGCCCGCTAGTATCCTTGGTACGTGGCATGAAAGTGACATACTTGGTAAGGGCAGAAAACCCCGAGTGAGATCAACCAAATCCTAAGGAAGAGGTTAAAGAATTTAGTTAAAAAAACGGGACGTTCTCCAGTCAAAGTTCCGATTCAATCTGATTTTGTGGATTTAGGAAATTTGAGCTGCTTATATACTAACAACGTTTGATGGTATGAGTTACATCGTGGTAGATGCATATTTTCGTCTTATTCAATTAAAACAATCGTTTGAGGTTATTACTATTTGTTTCAATATGTTGTTCTTTATGTCCGAATGCAGTTGTCTAGCTCTCCTAAGTATGGATATTTTTGGTGCTCATTAATGTTGTTTACTTACAGGAAAGCTGCATGTACTTATAAGAAACGAACGCAACCACAGGAACGAACGCAACCACAACCAATACTTTGACACTGTTTGGGTAAGTTGGTTCTTTGGTTCTTTTAAGAAAATATTGTAATATAACCAGAAATATGAAATATGGTGATATGGTGATGAACTATGGTCTTAGAACGCTATAAAAATATTATATAATACAATACCTACACTACGCGAGCGCATCGTAGTAGGTAGGAACGATGGCTGCTGATGATTACTCATCCATGGAATTAGGATTAAATAGCACGACTCATCGGCGTTACGTGCGGGATCGCCATGGTAACGATTGCTTAAAATGATCAATCATAAAGCAATTCGTACGAAATCATACAACCCAAAGTAAGCACAATTCCCAAAAAAATCATATAGCCAAACGATCAATCAATTGGAGTGGATTTTAGGTCACACCTTAACTGATGCTTTAATGGCCAACCAACAGCTGTTGTACAGGTGCAAATAATGGTGCTTACGAAGTCACTAATTAGAAAAAAAATAACAACAATTTGTTGCAACTTTGTAAATTAATGTTTAGGTTTCCAAAACACTTTAGGGTCTAGAATATTTGAAGAAAAATAAATATTTTAATATTTCTTTTCGTTTTTTCGTACAAAAGTACCGCCTGGTACATCAATAACATGAAACGCATACAAGCGCTTAACAGAGCACCAAGCTTAACGAAAACTGTACTGGGCTAGGTGCGGTGCATCCTAGTGCTGAATTGTTGAATGAAACTAAAAGTGTGAATGAAACTGCATTTAGCACGCATTAGTAGCGATGCATTAGCAGAGAACAACTTTACTATAGCACACCATCCAACGCCATGTGTCTTGCTACGTTGTGATTGATCTCTTATCGTACGTCCTATACATACGACACCGACAATATCGAATCGAAGACATTTCGGGACGGAAACATGATTGATAAAAGCAACGGTCCCGTTCCGTGGACAGTTTTACCAAAACACTTATCGCACGAAAAATCCGACCGTCGGCCGACAGTGAAACGCCATCAGAGTGTGTCGTATATAAGACACCGTTTCCCGATTGACCTCCAAACAGAGTGTGTCTAGTGCTTGGAACCTTTAAACCGACTCGAACGTTGAGATCGCTTCCAGTGGACTCGTAGTCGCGTTCATTATGAAACAGTACGTTGGATTACTGCTTGCGCTCACCTTGTGTTGCGTGTCCTCGTTGGAAGTGAGTATATGCAGGCGAACGCGCATGTTTTGCTCGATAAATACCCTGCAGCAAAGTTAAAACGTGTTCGTTCCTCTTCGTCACAGATTCAACCGGAACGCAGCCAGCGCATTGTCAATGGAATAAATGCCCCCAACACACCGTACAATGTGTACGTGCTGTACCTGAACTCGGCCAACTCTGGTTTCTTTGGCGGCGGTTCGCTGATCTCGGACCGGCATGTGCTGACCGCGGCACAGAACATTGCCGGCTTCGTACGCTGGGAACTTAGACTGGGAGGTACCGTGTTCGGGCAGCTCAGCCAACAGGTCTCCACGCAAGCTATTGCGCATCCGAGCTTCAACATGGCGAACCGTGCCAACGACATCGGATTTATCGTTCTACCGCAACCGGTAACCTTTACCGCACTGATCAGTCCGATCCAATTGCCTCCAATTGGCCGCAGTTTGCCGTATGAGAACGAAGAAGGTATGGTGGTTGGATTCGGATTCACC
>JXWZ01005208.1:0-42007 GCA_000956215.1 Anopheles farauti No. 4 | reverse complement strand
TGTGTGTGTGTGTGTGTGTGTGTGTGTGTTTGTGCCGCCGAAATGGTGTGCCAAGGGATTTTGATGATTGATTTTACTGATGATGAATCGATGAGAGCACAAAATAAAAATCAATGAGTACGTCGTGTGCAACAACGCAAAATTGAATATGCACCACCCATCACCACAACATTTGTTTTCGATTGCATCAAAAATGGAATGCGAATGTGGCTCAAACCCCTGGGCCAGAGTCGGATTGATTGATTCACTTTTATTTTCCTTTCCGAAGCGTCAATATGTTCGGGACTAAAACTAACATTCCAGCATGTGACAAAACATCACATGCTACCATGTTATTGTTTTCACGCGTTCTCTCTCTCTCTTTCGTAACCCCCGGTTGACAATCTGATTGCGTTCGGTTCATGCATCAACAAATCCAAAAACCTTGCCTCGGGGTGGGGTGGGCTCACGCGAAACGGTTACAACAGAGACGATGGTTTTCATCCCAACAACACCACCGCTGCTGTCACTTGTGCTCGTGCCGAGGCCATAAAACGTGCGCGCCCATCCCCGCGCGATTAAAACCGATTTGCATTGGTGAGAAGGATACACACACGGTGCCCGATGGAGAATCGTGAGAATAGTGGTGCTGCTGCTGCTTCTGGTCCATCATGCAGAGGCGCGCGGACAAGTTAATTGCCAGTGCTGCCATTCGAACACGCCAACGCGTTCCAGTAACGATTCGTGGGCTACGGCGCGTACTCGGAATAAATAAAATAGTGCATAAGGGCAGCGCACTAGCCTCGCTGGAGGCATATAGCAACTATGCGACAGAAAAGCACGACACGAAACAAATAGATTTCGTTCAGCAGGGAAAGTCATCATCACGTTCAAGCGTTGTCGTGTGATCGCGTTTGTCAAAACGTAGAGAGGCTTTGTTGATACTTTGCTCCCGTGTGTGTTTCGTCGTCCCCGTTGGGCAGCGGATGAACGTGAATAAAATATTCGCTTACATATCAGCACAGTCTGCGTGAAGAAATGCATCATACAGGCAGTAAAAAGCACCCCTCTATAGGATCAAACGAACGAACCCCTTCTTCCTCCACTGTGTTTCTAGTGCAGCCGTTCAAATTACTCAAGGTAGATGAAAAGGAGGGTAATAAGCGAGGGGTATGTTTTTAAAAAATTATTCCAAGCTGCAAACATTTCGGCGCGAAAGAGCGGCGAAAAAGCACACCAACTGAGTGGGTGGGTGGATGGCTGAGTGGGTGTAGGATTTTTCATTATAATTCAATTAAAATCGTGCTCCGAATGCTAACCGGCTGCTTTTCGGTTTCTGGCACGGTGAACTATCGCCGCGGTCTCCCCCTCCCCCTAACGGGTTTACGTGCGTCAATAGGTAACACGCGGCCTTTGCAAGTACGTGCGTACAAATTCATCCACCCACTACTACTACCACCACTACCAACTACTGTTGCTGCTGTTGAGCGGCTAGTGCTGCCGTCATAATTCATCACATGCAAATAGCACTAAATACGGCGAAAAAGCAAATCCGCCTGGGCGAGAAACGCTTCATCGAGAATTCATCGCTGAAATACTGATCCGATCAGTGGCTCTTTGTCCGAGCGCATCATGCACGCCAAACGAGAGACTGCGGACGAGAACGCCTCAGTTTCGGGGTGGTGTTTTGGTTTGAAAAATAAATGGGATTTTTCTGCCGCCCAAACATGAACCCATGGAACCCATGGAACCCATGTACACAGCAAAGAGGAGGCCTTCAATCTTTACGACATACGAGGCGGGCTGAACGAAGGCAGAAAAAAATCGAATCACCCGATTGTCACGCACTCGAGTGTGCTGAGTTTGTATGTCGAATTGACAAATGACCTCCCCTCTCTTTCCGAAGCCAATGTCGAAGACGCTGGAATGTTAATGTCTTTCGTACGTCCCACAATGTGTTGGGTTCTTAGCCATGGCTGCTTTGCAACTAGTGATGGGCTAAAAGACTACGACCCGAATTTTAACTTATGAACAAATTTTTACATTTTTTTAAGGTTAGATCGTACAGTTTGTTTCGCAAAACTTCCTCGGACAGCTTTCGGGCAGATTAGTTTACAAGTTCAAAATACATCGCAGTAGCCAACACATCGATTCGGACAAAGAACTTTAATTGAAATCGATTACCAATGCCCATCACTACCCATCATCAAACAAAAAGCCAATCTATTACTCAAGTCGCATCGCGTAAAGAACTAAATCTCCCAGCTTGGTTTGGAGTAACATTTCCTTCAAGTAATTGTGCTACGAAAGCTACGAACGAAAACACGCACGTCTTGAACACAAATTTGCTCCTACGGACGAACATTTCATTAAGCCCAGTCTGGCTGGAAGATTCTCACGAAGCTTTTAACTCGTCGAAGCCTCTCTCCTACATGCGTGCAGACAGATCGGACAGGCTAGGTGAGCCCCTTTCGTTTTTCACGCCACCACGCTATACCACGCCATTTGGAAGGAATTTGCGAATTGTAATTGGCGAGGTAGACGACTTGTCACTTTCTCGCCGACCATGACGTCACGATCCGATCCGATCCTCATCCGCCTCTCCTCCTTACGGTGTCGATGACGAAGAAAGTTTCACTTTTCTCGCCCGCAACCGGCCACCAGCGCGCTCAGCAGTTATCATCACAATGCGGAATGGAAGCGGTCACACTGTCACTTTCGATTTGTTCAAAAACAATTTCGCGATTGTCTGGCTGGCGAGCCCTGGGGTCTTCTGGGCTGAGGTGAGCTTGCAATGTGACACACACACACCCACACACAAACAATGGACAAATCGTCGTTTGTCGTTCACTCTCGCGCCATTTCACGTCCGCAGCATAATGTTCGACCCAACCTGTTCGTGTGCGTTGTAAAAGCTGGCCCGCGGTCGACCAATGTCTGGTTTGTGCCGCAAAGTCAGGAGATTAATGAGCTACAATTAAAAGTGCGATTTATTGGCGGCGATAAGCAATGCAAAGCGAGCACAGACCGGGTGCGGGTGCACCTCGGAACCGTACAAAAGGCGTAGAATGGGAGAGTTGAGTTGCTACATCGCTCGGTGGATCGCACACCTTGGGCAACACACAATGGAAACCACCAACGATGACTAGACGAACGCGGTGCGTTAGTAGTGACGAGTCACTGAGTCGGAGGCGGAGCAGCTACAGCTGACAAAAGACGCCCATTTGGTCGCGAAATGAGATGGCGAAATCGTGGAAAAACTGTCAGAGTGCTTTTAACAAACAAAGATCGGTTAGGTTGGTCAGTATTCGACGCGGGCGACCAGCAACTTATCGGGCACCTAAAGGGGAAGGCAGCGGGAAGAAAGTGAAACGTTTTGCCAGAAAAAACAACAATGTAAATCGTGCAACCCCTGAGGAATGTGCAATTAATCGTCTTCGAGAAAAGCTACTTCCCAAAATTTATCTACATCGCACATCCCCCCAGCGTGATCTTGACCGATCTGTTTTTTTTTCTTTTTTTTTTACTTTTGCTTGTCCGCATACGTGCGTGAGTTAAATTAAATCTCGGATGTCAAATTAAAGTCAACAAACCGTGGATCGTTGCCGGGATGGGATAAATTATCCTTCGAGGTCGTTGTTTTTTACGTGGCCCGAGTTGGTAAATACTTTAACGCCTTCGAATTGAGGACGTTACACTGTCGCAGGAATTTCTCACACGGATTAGAGTGTCGCGAGTGATGGAAGGAATGTTTCGGCGGTGGGATGGATTGTGTAGATGGATTTATCCCTCTATCTGCGACTCATATAATGGGAGTTTTGTTGGAATTTACGTCTCAATTCGGTGCAAAACAGTAAACACATCCGAACGGTGTTGTTTATCTATGCAAATTCTAGCCAGAAAATGAACCGGAATTTTAGCAATTGCAAAATGCAACGCATTGTGCCTCGTGGAATATTAATTACCATTCGCTACCGAATCCGCCCATTGTGCGTGCACGCGGTTTTTGCATACCAATGAGCCCAGACTGGCTGGCGCGATCACGAAAAAAGCGGGTTCTAATAATCGCTTCGTTGTTACTTTTGTCCCACCAGCTTCGCCCGCTTTCATGTGACCGACAAGTTTTTACATCAACTAGATTAATCAACACCATTATCAACGCTTGGGTGGGTGGCTCAGTACAAACTGAGTTTATGCAAAAAACAAATGATAAGAAACTTCGCCACTCCTTCGCCGTTTTCCAGCGCTCGATGGTGGGTTGACCATGTGGAGGTCACTATGTCCTCTCGTCACTAACCCGTGACCAGCCGCGCGGATTCTACAGCTCCATAAACTATGATTCACAATGGATGAATTGATTGTTCGCTCGTCGTGTCGGACTCCATTAATATTTCTCTGCTCCGAAACCTTCCCCCCGTGATTACCCGATCTGATGGCTTTTCGCGCCTGATGCTGGTTTGTTGAGCCGGGTATGGGGTTATTTTGAGGCTCACTTGCTTACAGTTCATTTAACATGGAATAAAATGAATCTCATCGCATCGATTGATTCGCCTTCACCTATCGTCAACGCTGGGCACACCACACTGGTGTGGCTTATTCACACCCTGCTCCACGGAGCACGGTCGCGCCCAAGTAACATCATCATACGTGCGCGGCGCAAGCAAAGATGGATGTCTTTCCGGACACGTTTTGAATTCATTTTTTTCCGGCCCACTGAAAAGTGAATTTCATTGCAAACCACCACGGTTGAGCTAGCAGAAAACAGAGTGAGAGAGAAAAAACAATTCGCGCAATCGAGCGCAACATGCGGTAGGCGCACAAGAACAAAAAAACGCTTCTAAAATGTATAATTAAACGAACGACAACTCACCACGGCCGATGTGTGCAACTTTAAACATTTTTATCGCGCCACTTTGTACCATTATTCAATGACTGTTACTGGTGCTATAAAACGGCAGCTAGAGTGTACCGATCGCGATCTACAAGGTACTGGAGTTGAAGTTAGTGAAGATAGATTGCGCAGAGATTGTGAACGTTCGCTCGCTGCCGTCTCATGCATGTCATAATAAGAGTGTGAGTATTAATAAACTCCATTAGACCGCAGCTACTAGAAGCGACTTGCATCCATAAAGCACCCTCATGATGATCATCAGTTCCGTGATTAGCCTATGATGATGGCAGCATCTTCCACTCTCTCATCTATCCGCCGAGGGAAGGAAACATTATTAGAAAGTTGATTTCTTTCTTTCTACACCTAGACCAGTGATTGTCACTTTTCCGATTACTTTACGTGTAGAGCTCATATGCATAAAAAAAAGCGAAACGAACTGGATCTAATAACCGTCACGAGGCCCATACCCGTAAGTACTCATCTCCCTCTTCGACGAAGCATTTTGATGCTTTCGTGAACTAATGCGCGACTGCTGATAATCCAATATAAAAGGCGGCTACCGTAGCCCCTACGTGTTGCGAGCGATCGCACCCGTCAGCTCACATCGCAGATGTCTTATTAGTGTCTTCACTTCTCACTCTATTAACATTTCGAATAATTTCTACCGTGCGGCTGCTGATGGTAGTATGAGTGAAATGAGAGTGAGGGGAACCACCCTATTGTCGATCGTAATTTATTATCACATCGTAGCCGCGGGCGCACAACGCTGAGGTATGAAAGCGATCTTCCGATCGTCGTTCCGGCCGTCTGATTCGATCGATCGAATCCGTGGTGAGAATGGAAAGGAAAATCTTCAACAACTCGATTCATCGTAGCTAGCAAAAAAAGCATAATGACACCAGTCTGGAGCAGTAATTATTTTACCTACTATTTTGTCACTAGTTTTTTTTGTTGTAGTTATTCCCTATTTTCCCATTCTCGTGTGCCATATATACGAAGCAAGCACAACAAATCGATGACGCATTTATTTTCTCAGCGTTTTTATTACATTTCCAACCACTTTGTCGCCTGCAGTCCCAAATAAAATGTAGAGTAAATAAAATGCGACCACGCAGCGGGTCGTTTCCCTCCTTTTGACCGCCTTGCCCGAGTAGCTGGGAAAAGAAGCGGTTGTTTTTAGCATGTTCGCGTCCGTCGTCTCGCGCGAGCATCCGATCTAATACATTCCTCTACTCTCCTCCCCCCCCCTCCTCTCCTTTCCACCGTTTCCGAATGCGCGCCCGTTCGGAAAACAGAAATAAACGGTGTCTTTTCTTCAGCTTCCTCTTGGACTCAATCCAGCCCAGCAGCTCGCCAAGGGTTCCGCGGGCACACGGCGTTCCCGTTGGCATTAGGTCAGTTTAACGGTTTCAGGTTATTATGCGGCAAAAGGCGGCAAGCTCAGCTCGCATTCGCAGTAGTTCCGTTTGCCGATCGATTTTGTTTGTACACAGAAACAGGCACGACAAAACAAAAGGAAACAAACAGAAAAACACACCGTTGCACATTTCCAGATCTCGTTTGATCGCTGGTGCTGCTGCCGACCATGGTGGTGGTGGTGGTGGTGGTGGTGGTGGTGTTGGCGGTGCGGTGCGATGATCATCAGAAGCACCCAAAAATTGATTACCGCTGGATGTTGATTTCCTCGTAAATTACAGCTCTTTCTCTTTCGGGTTCGACATTTCCTCGACGCTTGTTTCCCTTGGGGATGTTCTTTCTTGTGTTCCGCTGTTGTCCGTGTATTGCCAGCTTCCGAAAACATGCCGCAACATAACGTGCAATCTTTCTCTCTTTCTCTTTCTCTCTCCATCGCGGAGACCGAAGCGAGCGAGCATTAGCGCACCGTATTAGTGTACCGTGATTTGTGAGTTGACTCTCGGTGAACGCAAAGTACCCGGCGCTGTGTGGCTTTCACCGCGAACATTCACGCTAAAATTACCGCGAAAGTACCCCCCTCTGGTTGGATTTGCCGATTTACCATTTCCCTCTGCTTGAATTGCTGGAGCCGTACGATCGTAAGAGGCACAAGAAGCAAGCAGAAGATTAGCGTTGAAGATTTCTATCTGGAAAAGTGCTGCCCCTTTCCCTATTTATGATGGCGTATCATATCCATCAGCTTCATCCCCTTACTTCATGGTGTCTTATGAGCGCATGTTGCGCATTGCTTTTGTGAAGCTTCTACTTTGCGCAACCAAACCACTCTCTCGAGAGAACTAGATGATCATTTCTCATACGCGCTTGCCCCGATCCCAACGATGAAACCTTCTTCTGCGTGCAATGGGCTAGATGGACGAATAATCGATCGGGAAAATGGTTCTCTCCACACACGTGGTGCCTTCCTTCGTCCGTCATTAGTTACAAGCTCATCAAAATCAACTTCTGCAGCCGCCGTGTGTCTGTCCGTCTGAGGAGTAGATTCTAAATCGGGCGTCTTCCATTTATTACCTTTTCCCCTCCACCGCCCGGAAGATCGGTTGCATAGCAGTAGTTAAAACCCATTTACAACCCCGTAAGCTCGTGATAAGCTCGTTAGTTAAATAATCTGTACACGAGGGAATGGGGCCAAGTGGGAAACGTTTATTTTTTGTTTGCTTCATCGGTGTAATTGGGAAATTTAACACACTTAACAACCGCTACGCTACTGCACACCACAACAATAAACACGGGTTTCCGCATTGCCCGCCGCTTCTGGTGTACCTAAGGTAGGTGCCGAAGAAAAGGTGCGGTTTAGCTTCGCGATAGCTAACCCATGTTACGACGGCTTCGACCACTTCGTACCATATTATGTCCACAAGAAGCGCAGCGCGCACCAGACACGTCGTTTCCGATCACGTCCACCTCCCTCCCGGACATTCACCTCCCCATCCCCCTTCCCCACCCTCTGGACGCTATGAATCATCGGTGTCGAGAGACTCATCGGCGGGTGCGGCACGTGGATGGAGATTTTTTACGCGAATATATAGTTACGGACGACAAGCGTGCATGCAGTAATAATGTATAAAAGAAAAACATGCAGACGCGTAAACCACCATTGCGCAAAATGCATATCTGTATATCCGTGAACAACGACGCGCGGCAGACCTTCTTTCCTATTAATTCCTGTTTTCGGTGTTAATTCAAACACAATTGAATTACCTCACCACTTTATGGACAGCGATGGAGAGCGGGTTTCCGAGGGCGAGAAGGAACACCCTCTGGGGTGAGAAGTTCTTTCGCCTACGCCTCGCTATTCCACTTCGCCACACCACACCCCCCACGTCAACTCGTCGCTCAAACGAAATGAAATCTAATGATGATGGTTCCTCCCAGCCCGACGACCATAATTTTAGTAACAGACCTCGCGCACTTTGATTGACACCAAATCCGTGTGTGTGTGTGTGTTTGTATGTGAAACGCGCTTGAGGTTTCTGTTTTATGGACCTTATATTTATGATGATTACCATGAAGGAATAGCAATTGAGCTTTCCCCTCCCGGTTGATCGACTCTCGGACGGGAAAAGACAAGAACAAACAACGTCTTTCACTGCAAAACTCGGTCCAGAAGGAGTGATGGTGTTGGAGAGAGTGTTCTATGGACCATGATTCATATTATTCCAGCAGTAAATATGTCAAACGTGTATAAGACCCTCATTTGTTCCACACTCCTGCACCCACACGTTGAAAGATTATGCTTCACAGCGTTAGTGTGGCGCTTCGAGCGAGTCCCAAATGCGATCGTGGGCCGTTCAAGTATGTCTTAAGCCTGTAGCAGTAACATCAATACGAAAGAAAAAAAAACTATCACGAACCATCTTGGGACAAAACTCGTACCGTACCGTTCAATTTGTCGCCTCCCGCGGCGTCGTTTACACAATTGCAGCTTAGTTTTTTTTTATTATCTTCCGAAGACCCATTTGGAGCAACGTTCCCTAAACGGTTGCCAAACATTAAAATCCGGCTGGCAAGATCGGTGCCAGCCAGCAACACCCACCAAACGTCGTCGACAGTGCCATGACGTGGACACACGGTTCGTGAACTGAAAACAAATCGTGAACCGTTGCGCAGAGTCGGGAGGAGAGAGAAGCCTTCTAGATTTCGCTTTTAATGGCACCCAATTAAGGCAAATTGCTCGGTTTTCACAGCCTTCAACTTTCGGATCTCCGTGGTAAGTGGACCTCCGTCGAGGCGTCCCACAAACGGATGGAACAACGCGACCACCCTCCGACCGACCGACTGACTCTCGTGCGGATATAAATCATGCAGAACATTCAAATGGAGATTGAGCAACGCACGAATGAGCCCGCACCATCAAACTCTAGGACCAGGAAGGTCTCCGTGATCTCCGATGGGGGAGAGAAAGCAGGAGAGAAAGATGAGGCTCCCGTAGCTAACAATCCGTCCACATTGGCATCGGCATTGGGACATTGTTTTATCGGAGACAATACCGGCCTCAACCCCCGCGGTGGTCGTTATGGTCGTTGGGGAGACGCTTCGCCCGAGATGGTCCAATTATTGGCAATGACTTTGGCTTCCTCTTCTTCTCTCCTTCCTCCTTTCGACTGTTTGATCCTTACTAGCCATTGTTCGAAAGAGCCTGCGTTTGGCCGCCTGATGTCGCCAATATATCACTGGCTCGTTGCGTCACTTGCCCGTTCTGACTACTTTCCAGAGCCTACCGGAGCGGAATACGGAAGACAGCAATCGAATCCGATCGATCGACCGGTTTCTTTCTTCCGTCGGCGCCGTCCATCGTAAGCCATCTGTTGCATGCCAGCGAGGGCACACGCAGTCGCAACACATAAAATTTATATTCATATTATTTTATTACGACGCCCATATGCTTAAATTTAGCATCCATTCTCGGTGGACAGCCACGAACCAAGCAAGCACGATGTGATCGTGATGATATGTCTGCGCACAGTGATTTGCTCGAATTGATACTTTGAAGCGCGCGATCACAGCACCGCACAGCAAAGAGGACATTTTTCGCCTGTTCGTTTCAACCGCACCGTTCTCTGTTGAAGGCAGGGCCATGACTTCAACTTCATCATTTATGCACATTTGCCCTTCGGCAAAACAGATCGGTCGCTGCATCGCAACGGTGGATCCGGACAGCGCCGGGTAGGTGGTGAGCAGTATATGGCAGCGTAAGTGGGTATTAAGTTTTGCAGCATGAAATTCAAACCCACCCAAGAATGGAGAGCGAGCGGTGCATAACGACAAACAAAAAAAAACAAGAGAGGGGGGGGGAGAGGGAGAGGAAAATTGAAAGAAAACACGGGCTCTGTTGTGAGGCAGTGGGAGAGTGGTAAATGGTATCAGTTTGGAATCAGCGCCAGCCTCTCGGTGGCACGACCGGAAAACGCACACCCACCACCACCACCACCATCATACAATTAGCCATTGTTGGAGGCACATTTTTTTCCACCCCGATGGGTGAAGCGGTGATGACGTGAGGGCAAATTAAAGATACGGAGGCAAATATGAAAAGTTTAACAACTGCATCACCACCCCACGCCAACTAACCGGCACGGGACTTGCGTGACACACCGTTGTAGTAGTGTTGCTGCTGCGCACAAAAAAAACGCATCATCTGGACGCACTTTACACGTGTTTGTGATCGAACAAACTCGCAAGTTTCGCACACACTGTCGCATACAATAGGTAAATTAATAGGCAGCAAGAATGCCACCTAAACGAGTTAACCTTACCAACCCATTTTATCTAGCCCTAATGTGCGGGGCGGTGGCGACGGTGCGGAGCGCGAATATGTTATTTACATTTGCAGCTGCTTTTGTGAAGCGGGAGCAGCAGTCTCCTCCACCCACACACAAACGTGTGTTTGTTGTTGGGGCCACGATCGCGAATACCGATCAACGTACACGGTCACACACACACACACATACACGAGTACGAGTTCGAGTTCCTTGCGATAGTGTGTGCGTGTTCGGAGACCCACCCAACCGATCGTCAGCCACCGACATTTGCATCTCGCATGACAACGAGCCGAAAGGAATGTGTGACGAATGCGCGAATGATAAGTTCAAACGTAAATATTACTTAGTTATGTGATGCTTTTGCCATTTTCCACAAGATGCATCCAATATCTGGCATGCAGTAGGGTGAGACCCAGTAGGGTGAGAAAACCTATGCTTGCAGTAATAAAACATAAAACATGGGCGCTCTCGATTGATTGGCCCACGGATAACAATTACCCCGGGGACCGAAGATGGGACCGAAACGTAGCGTCATAAAAATATAATCCATAAACATTCATTTTTCGCCTCCTCCGCAACAACCACTACACCAAATAGGATCGTTTTTCTTGCCCTCATAGAATCCCATTACCATCATGCCTGTGGTGTCTTGTGTGTGCTCTATTCTTTCGTTTCATCAACAAGACCCAGACACAAAAAGAAGACAAGGTTTAGATTTTTTTTCTCCCTACGGGGTATGCGAATCGTTCTCGTCCCGCTGCATATGACGTCCCAGCTGTTTCCTTCCCGTTCCAAAGCTCACGGTCAGAAACCATATGGAAGTTGTAAAGGAGCCCATGTTCCGGGGCGCGCGAGCGCGCACACACACACACACATACACACACAAATCAAACATCGTAAAACCCACCTCTCGGAGCGCTGTGATTCTCACGGACTCAACATGATGGTGATGATCCCAAGGATAACGGCGCTTAGGAGGAAAAAGGAATTGCAAGCAGTGAACTAGCAAGGCTCGGGTGAAAGCCTCCGGTGTTCGTAAATCTGAACGGCGCCTGTGAACCGCCTGGAAAGAGACGTTCCCGACAGAAACGAGACGACACCCTCGGGGAGGGGGAGGAAGCTAGATAAAGCCGGCGAAATGGCGAAGGGCGAACAGGCTCTGAATGCATGGAAAGGAGGATGTCGATCCATAAAAAGAGTTAATCTTGGCCATCATCATCGGCAGTATCTCGGCGTATGTGTGTTGCTGCCAAAAGAAGTAAATCCCCAAGCATTACTTCTTCACTTACGGAATAAACACACACACACAGAAACTCTCGGAGACTAACGCGGGAGCTGCTGCTTGTGGTTGGTGCCAGCGTCAAGCCAAATCGAGTCGAACGGTCGAATGTAGGCTAAAAACGTCATTTCCATTTTCGGAACGTAAGCCTACGGGCTCAGTAGCCTCTCGCTGTCCTCGACACTCGACGACCAGTAGGAGCCGTCTGCCGCTTGTGGAGTGTTCGGTGTATCGGTGTTTGGTGGTGGAACAACGCCAGACGTTGGGTTCATATGAATTTAAAAATCGAAAAAACCCCCCATCTGACACAGCTGTAAAAGAGCTAGCACAAGATCAGGGGCTTAGAAATAACGAGACCTCCGTTGGGGTAGAACCGCGAGTAAAGCAAACAGCTTCTGATCCACACCTCACAACGATCCGCGCTGATCCGCTGATCGTTTTGCCCAGAGAGAGGCGTGCGCAACCGGTTTTTATTTTTCGTACCACGTACGCGCGCGTACTCGAGTCTCGTACGCGATGACATTTGGCCAACTGTCGGTTGTGGTCGTGGTCGTGGTGATCGTGACGAAGGAATGGCACACACCGAATGGTCGACCGAAAACCGTACCGTACCCGTAGAACCACAGCACACCGCAAAACCATGCGGCGACGATCACAAGACACGATTGGGAGAAAAGAAAATTGAAGACGAAACATTCGATTCCGCCTAAAAACCACCTGACGGGTGGTGGATTTGGACCACGGTGATCATCATTATGTTGTGGCGGATGCGGATGAAGCCCTCCTCTGTGACACAGATATCGTCGGTGACGACGGCGGAAACGCGCCCCAGAGCCGATGCGGCATATATCGCGAGTTCCTCCAACATGTCTCTATCATATGGCTTATGCGCACAAACGGCCCAAAAAAAAACAAGCCAGGAAGTGAAAGCTTTGGGGAACTGGTATTGCACACGTCGGTCGTCCACGGCTTTCTTCGCGGTGTCACAAAAGCTACGCCGCACACAAAAGGGCATCAATCGGATCAGATCTCCAAGCGGGAAACATCCCGGATACCGCGGAAGGTGGAATTTGAACGCATTTTTCGTTCGCCCGACCCAATTTGCATGTGCTCCACGACGAGCCACACTTGCTGGAAACACTCTACAATTCAACAATTTCAACACACCTTCCTTTCTTCCTTCCTTCCCATGTTTCGGGAGTAGGTTAGTGACAAACTCAACATAAAGACATTTAGATATGCTTAAAGTTTCCACAGCCCCCATTATGTTCCGTTCCGTTGACAAACCAATTAGGGAAAGCTTCAACACCACCGAACTATCGAGCGAAACAACGATTACCTAACGACGCCTGAGAAAATGGACAAAGTTCTAACAGCTGGTGACGGTTAAAAAAAAGCGTTCGGTCGTTTCTCGGCGAAACTTTGAACTCTGAGGAATAATATGCGGGTCGGTCCACCCCGGTATCGGAAGGAGTAGTGCCGACGTTGCACCGCCACCACCCCATCCCGGGGCAGGTGTGTGTCCCTTCCCCGAAGAATATTTGTTCGTCTTCGTCCACGTAGACGAGGAGGGTTTTTTCTTCTTCTCTCCCCTCCTCAATTCATAATGCTGTACAAACAAAGATAACGCGGTATGCTGTCGGGGAACTTGCGACCACGAGAACATCTGCCGCGTTGTTGTACTTCGCCGGGACATTCGGGACGTTTGTGTTAGGTGTGGGAGCAGCAGATCGACGCAGGATAGCGCGAACGCGGAGACAGGAATCTCACCCAATACCCGCGCTTGTTTCCCACACTGCAACGATGAGGGTGATGCCGCTCTTCCTTTACTTCCAGGAAGCATAAAATTATGTGTTACTTCCCACACACACGCACACACGTACGCCGGACATTTAACGCTTCAGCTATCATCGGTGCAGATTATCGCTTGGCTCGCTGTGGAGGAGGTTTGTTTTGTATTTGATGGCAAATTAGCATTAGCCGCCGACGGTCGAGCGCAACCTGAACGATAAGCTCCCGGCAGCTTTCCATATGAGAAGCGGCTTAAAATGCCACAAAAGGTCAGTTACGACAAAAATGGTCCTTTTCAGCACCTTCTCGAGCACCCCTCCCGGTTTGTTTCTCTTTTAAGCTTCTTTTTCCTAAAGCAAACAATCGCCCAATCGTATCATCATGTTTGTCACCTTCGTGTGAGCGTGCGTTGTCCCGTGTCGTCTTATCGTCACACGTCCATCCGCACCGCAGAGTTTTTGGCAACAAACATTCCGCCCGTCATCCATCGGCATTGGTGCCGTCTTTGGCCCACGGCGAGGGACAAATTAAACGAAAATTTGCTAAACGTCATCAGTCCGTCAAAGCGAGGCATCCGTCCCCTTCTCACAAACGTTGGCACGCCGCGGTTGGCGGCGAATTTTTGGCACGCGCCCCACACACATGGGCACGAGAGGCGATCGGATTTATGAAAAGTGAAGAAACAACATCGAAAAAGGCAGCTTTTAAAGACCACGGGGTCGCGCGTGCCCCCATGGCCGCCACCGGCCTCGGGTCTAATGGAATGACTCAAACATCTTCGCTGCTCATCGCGTCGTCATTAGGGGAGTTAATTGCGTGTACGATGCGTGCGATTAGCGCATGAGGTTCAGCAAACGAATCACAAAAACGCAGCGCTCCTACTGCTAGTTCTTTTTTGTTTTGTTTCTGTTTCTGTAACGCTACGCAGATGAAGAAAGTCCTTCCTTTCCTTCCCCTCCCACCTTACCTCGATTCGCCCACCATGGTGGTTGTGATGCAGCTGGTTGTTGTTGTTGTTGTTGTTGCCATTGCTCGAGCTTATGCTGGTGGTTATGTTGCCATTACCACTGTTGTTGTTGTTATTATTATTGTTGTTGTTGTTGCTGCTGTTGTTCGTAATGGAGCTTCTGCTCCCGGGCAGATCGCGCCACCGTAGGACCCCCATGACAGCTTGACGCACCCACCGGCGCTCACCGCCCTCGTTTTGGAAGGCCACCGTGTTTGGGGGATGGTGTTGGGGATTTTAGCTACCACCACAGCCTCGAATCCCGAGTGAGCACAACGCCTTAAAATAAATCGTCCGGCTCTATACGAGCTCTTGTTTTACGCACATTGGGATCGGTCGTGATGTGATCGAAGTTGGCCGGGCTCTTCTTTTTCTAGATCCACTTAAGCGCCAATAGTAATCGCACTTGAAATTAAGGCGCGTGTCGTAATGCGGATCGAATCCGGGGGAGGGGGTAAAGGTTACACTCGAATTTCGATTCGCTCCTTCACACCTTGCGACCAAGCCCCATTTCCTGAAGGTGGCGGCGCACGCACGTTTGACGTTCGATTCTGCTTCGGCAGGGTCGATTCACTCAAAAACCAAACCACTGGACGGTGTGAAATTGGTCGCACAAATGGTTTCAAAGCACTTCGAGCACACAAGCAGCGAAGCCCACTTCAAGCATCAATTTTGGATGTAATTACAAATTCATTGCCACGATTGTTACGATCATGCGGCGTGAACTATTTTGCCTTTTTCGCGTCTGCTACTGGCAGCAGTTCGGATTCTCTTTCGAAATTCAAACGATTTGAAACACTTGCATGCTGGAAACAAAAACACTCACACACACACACACAAACAGTGGGAAGGTCAACCCTGAGAGGCTGAAAGACAAACGAATTCAAATTACATTTATAGGCTACTACACACGTAAGTAACACAAAAACACTTTCAATCAACACACACACTAACGCTTCCAATTCCCGTATAAGTTTTATGCTCTCGAGTGTATCATAGCGTCGAGTTTGTTCCACAAAAAACGCCACCAGCTATTCCAGTCTCGTCGCCACTATCCTCTATCCAATCCACAAGGAGATCCTTTCCTGTTTGCAGGATTCCGGTGTAGGCACGAGCAGTGGCACGTACCGGGGTTGTGGAAGAGACTGTCGAACGATGACTCATCGCCACTTTGCAGCCGCCGGGCCTATAGGAATCCTTTCCCCCTCGGACTTCCAAAGACAATCCATCTCTCTACACCCCCTAGTACATCGGAATGGAACCGAAAAGGGGCAGGAATCCAAGCCAAGCCGCCATTCAAACCTGAGGGGAGATGAAGCTGTTTTTGTGTCGTGCTCTCCTCGTCATTTGGGCGCTTTCCCTTTCGGAATAGCCATCAGACGAAGGGGGTTTGACTACTAGGACGACTTGCTTTTGCTTTCGAGCAGTGTTTGCAATAAATGTTTGCTTGTGCGAACTTTGGTGTGGTGCTGCTGCTCTTAGTCAATGCAAACGGCTTTCACACTGAGTGCGGACGGAGGAAGGATTGGCTTTATTTGCTTCTCGATATCTCTCCCACTGATATGGAGGAGCACATTAAGTCAATTCGAACCTCAAACAACACAAACAAGAAAGAAAAAAAAACTAAACGTGACCATTGCTTTCACTCATACAAAAAAATGACCGCCATTGAACGTCGCCCAACTGAATTGGGGCTCATCAATTCATCGCTTCAAAAAAGACAATCACTTCCCCTGCAAAATGAAATTTCTTCCCCCTAAATTAATATCAATCTTTGGTTGGAATTTCGACGAGACTGGAATGCATTTTGGAACATTAAAAAATGTATCCACACACATACAAACAAACATGGTTAAAAACCTCATACAAAAAAAGAGACCGATCCGGGAACCGAACACAAGCGAACCGGTTGACACACTGACCACCGATCGCACACACGTTTCGTAGTCATTATCTTCTTGACGACCGAAATTAATCACTGGTCCACTTTTTCCATCCAGCGGAGATGTCCTCTCCCGTGCCGAGGTCTTCCGGCGAAAGGTCGCCGTGTGGTTGGCCAATCGGCAGCCCGGGTCAACTCCACCGGCAATCACTTTCAATTACACTTTCTTCTCCTCGTCATAACGACGCATTATCTTGTCACTCCAACGCACCCCGCCGACAGAGTGGAGATGATCTTCTACTTTGGGCATGAGTTTGCATTGCACCGAAACGATCATGATGATCGTGGTTCTCATTAGCCACGCACTACAGACGTAGAAAACGATATGTTTTTATTGCTTTGCAACACACTTGTGCTTGTGCGCTGTGGTTGTTTTCAGCTGTTGCTGACGCGCCGTACGCGTTTTTGGTGGGTTGTGTTGGAGTCGACTTCACACGGCTGCTTGTACTAAAAACCAGCTCCACTACGCACGAACACGAGCGAACGCGTTTGGGACGGCGGAGGCACACGGATGGAACGTTGTGCACGTTTCGCGTTCGTTCACAAACCGTGCCCCGCGTTGTATCGGTTGAAACACAAACAGAAGAAACAAAAAAAATACACACATGTGGGTTGCACTCTACGCCGCTAACTACCACCAAGATCAAGTACTGCTTTGCCTGGTGGTTCGACGGGTATTTTTGCTCCTTTTTTGTTTGCTGTTGTGCTTGAACGAGTAAAAATAACACTGGGAAACAACACGCAACCGACGACGAACGCACGTTTACACGATACACGATCCGAGCTGAGACGCACGTCCGCTTGCTTCGAGGGTTCAGAGAAAATTGTACGTGAGAAGCTACCGAGATCCCGGTAGGCTGTGCTCGTCGCTATGCCTGAGCTAAGCGCTCCGCCACTGTGTTATGCTGTCCGCTTGCACAAAGGGCGAACAGCACGGGAAACATGTCAAATTGTTTTTATCGAAATTTTATCGAAAAAATTATTGCACCGTTTTAATATAACACTGTTGTTGGTGTAATTTCCGTATTTCATTTTACAGCATGCTATGGTATTTTTAGACATTAAAATCGTTTCATTGAATACACATTCAAAATAAAGTGCTGCAATACCACGACGAAATTGTTGATTTATGCAAAATAGGGTTTCTCAAGTGATTTGAAATTATAATTTTTTAAGGAGATTTTGCCCACTACTGATTCATGAATGCAGAATCTCTTGAAAATGGACAGCGTTGTCGTTATTATCCAAATGATTGAATCATCCAATTCATTGTTGTAGTTAATAAAATAGGAAATGCCCAGATCACACGTCAAAAGCGGTATAAAAAGCCTGTCAACAATGTGATTTATTCAAATTAACAATTTCAATATCATTCAGGCCTGACCAGGTTGACGAACTTTTCTAGCCAAGCGAAGAATCTTCGTTGTTATTTCTGATTCGCAAAAATATTGCCGTTCTCTTCACTTGATTTTACGCAGAAATGAAGTTACTTTGATTTTTGATCTACTAATAAAAGTGCTAAACTCGTCAAACCACTTCTTCCAACAGTGCCTATGAGCTACGCTTTTGTCCATAGTGCGCGTCCCGAGTTGTTGCTCTCTCTAGCTTATACTCTCTCTTTCTCACACACAACGCTCGCAGAAATCGCTCTCACTCACAGCACAGCAATCTCACGAGAGAAAGAGCTGTTCGACTTCGTACTAAACAATTTGAAAAATATTTTCACATGCTAACGATAAGTTTCCATCGACAGACGATTAAATTGATGTATTTTAAATCAATTCAAAAGCTTCCCCGAATCTCGCCAGTTGCTGAATAGTTAATTCTCCCCTGAGAGTTTCCACTTGTCGCGCGTACGAGTTTGTGCTGTACGAATGGGCCGGCTTTATAGAGCGTTAGCTAATGCACGTCGCCGTCGTCGGTCGTTGGGTGCAGCAGCACATGCACTTGCACTTTGCCGCTTGCCAAACGCAAACTACACCTCCTCCCAACCGGCGGTCCAACGTTCTCTCCTATCCCTGCTAGGTACGGGCCCGTCTATCTCTTTCGCGTTCGTGGCGGCATGTTAAAGCGGGCCGGTAAATTGTGCGAGTGCGAGTAAACGAACGTGTCTCGACGGGAACAACATGCCAATACACGACGGGCCCTGCACCCCCTTATCCGCCCGTGTTTCAGCAGCATGCTTTTGGCGTTCTTTTGCACCGTGAAGTTCTCGTCAAAATCGGCTCCCAAAACCACTGCCGTGGGTTAGGAGGACGGGGAAGGTTTGCCCGTTTGCGCAACTTCGTCCTGAAAAGGGACCTGTTTGGCCCGGTGGAGATTAATGTATTTCCCATCCGGAAAACCACCCGGGTGAACACCCGCAGCACAGATGGTTGGTGCAGGTGAACCTGTCAGCCAGGACCGGGCCGTTGTTCGGAAACGGCTCGAGAACATGTGGCCACAGCAAGCAATCCATCCACCACATGATCGAAGAAGCCTTTTGGCTAATGACAGGCACATTATTTCCTCCTGACGCTCTTCGCTTTTGTGCCCCTGTGCTCCCGTAAGGTAGAACACTCCGGATATCGGTGGAGGTGGAAACGGTGACGGCATCACTCTGTCTGGAAGACTTTGGATAGGCTGTCTAGTGGGGAGAAACACGCAAGGAGCGAAAGTGTACATAAAGTGAATGAATTATTGAAATGAAGCTCTACACAAGCGGAGAGCATTAAACGCACAAACACACATACGTACCTTCTCCCTTGGCATGCGAAATGTGGAAGCCGAAAGGCGTCACGTACTTGTACGCAAAAACGGTGACATATGTACGTGCTCTGCAGCGAGCGTCAAATGCAGCACGGGATGCACCACTTCCGGGGCATGCAAAAGGAGAAAGAAACCCCAAGCAAAATTCCCCAAAATGAAGAGCTTCCCTTGATTCGTCTGATAGCTGTTTTTCAAATAGTAGCTTCGGAAGTATGCAATGTGCTTCAATCCTCTGCCATGTGGTTGGACGATTTTTTTGCAAGTGTAATTTAAAAAACGCAAAACTCACCCACACCAACCAACGTCATTTCCGTCCGTGTTTTAATATCGTGGCCTTCGGTTTTGAGACTCAACTTAAACGGTTCCCGCTCTAGCAACCAACACTCACCTGAAAGGAAGAATAAAGAACAAACATTAGTTTTAAAATTCATCTAGCACATAAAAAGCAGCAATCAACGAATAGCTCGTTAAATAATTCATTCCACTCCAGCACGAAAAGCGCGCAACCGCTTCGTCCGGACGGCGGACGAATGATGAATCATCGATCAGTTCCGTCAGACGATACAGAAAGCGAGCCCGTCGTTTTGCTAATCTTTTCCTTGATTTAACTCATGCACAACAACAGAAAAAAAAACCACCTCAACCCTTCCACAGGCCAGGTAAAACTTCAATCCACTCCTCCGTAGCGTTCGTGTGCGGGAGAATATATCGCCACTCGGGTCGATTCCTCAAAAGGAAAGACAGCTGTCAAACTACTAAAAAAACAGCTCATGTGAAAGCACCGAGCGAACGACGCTCACTACGATCCAGCCATAGTTGAACCCCTCCGTTAGCTGCTTCGAATCGCCTGGGAGAACATTCATCATTGCAAACTTAAGGTGTGGTAATCGTGGCCTACTAGATTGTCGCGCCCGGGAGCAAAGTATCAACGAGAAAATCAAATAAAACCATACTCCTGCACCATTCGGTGACGGACAGCCTGTATCCACCAACGTACCGTGGGCGTAAAGTAGAGAAGAGATATACATGAACCCCCGCCAGAACCTGAAGTAAGTTACCCTCCATCTCGAGGGATTCCGAGAGGACGGTATTCCTTTCTCTTGAAAAAAATTCCCATTCCATCATCGGCAAGAGGACACGAGTCCCGGTCGAACATATTCTCCATCGTTGCAAAATCTCTTCCGTGATCTAAAATTGAAACGCGCTCCAAATGACAAAGGGTAAAGTTAATCGCTATCCCAAAGCAATCATTCAAGCACGCCTGAAAAAAAGAAACATGAAACCCCCCGGATAATGCCCGGATGACTACACTAAATTCCGTATCGCTCTAGAAACCGATGCGACAATTAAGTTTACTCAGCTGCGGGAAGTAAGAGCGGTAGGTGTGGGAACATATCTGTTGATTTGGTCGGTATTAATCTTGTTTAAAGAATATCTACACGCATGTTTGTTGGATGGCGACACTAGCTTTAGCGGTATGTGGGTTAAAAAACATGCTTCCTTCCTGCAGGGAAGTCAGCGCTTTCTTCACACAGAAACTCACAGACAAAGAACGTACAAAAGGGGTGTTTGTTGGATGAAGGTACGGGGCGTGCGTATGGGGGATGTTGTAGTGGTCTCTAGTTCTCTGCTACCTCCCAGCTCCAGAAGTGTTATCCAAAATCTCCTAAACTTCGCGCGTATGATCCGAGTCGGCGTGCGTACAAAAACATTGCTCCACAAGACGTTCTGTGTGCTGCAACCACTCGGCCGACCACAAAATGACGTAAGCGTTAGAGTGTCAACTTTGGCCTCTTGATTTTACGCTTGGAGTTGGTCTCCATGGCGCTTGTTTGAAATTCATTCGACGCGCACATAAAACTGGCGGCGACGGCGTCGTCGTCGTCCGCCAGCAAAGGAACTGTGCCGTCGCGAATGCGCTAAGTTTGTGAGTTATGTTGAGAATGCTTCCACAGCAGAACCTCTGCTGCTACTGCTGCACGGGATGGACGGATTTTGGAAGGGGCATCAGAGTCTGTGGTTTTGCCGTGATCGCTTAAAAATAGCTCCATTCGGCTTTGGAGCGAGCAGTTCTCCGGGCCGCAACCAGCAGAGGTCGCGTGATTTGTTCTCGTGTTTTGGTCCATGCCTTGCCGGAGTTTTTAGGATTGCGAAACGTGCCCCGTGTGCATCGCCGCTTGGGATGGGTGCGAGCTCCAACACTGTCCTCATTTCGGTCGATAAAAACGAAGATCTCCAGATGGATCGCGGATAGGGGAAGGTTGGTATCTCGTTCGATCGACAGCACGCACTTTCGGCTATATTTACTTCCAATTTGTCGCGTCGCTCTCGTCGTTGAGCGTACTGTGAATCATGGCGGTATCACCGGCGAGCCAACCAACCAACTGGCATCGATTATTTTAATTAAAAAGTATCAAATTTGTTAGCCGCCTGCCTTGCGCCAGCCGATGTACGTCTAGACGCGCGTGCCAGTTTGGATCCGGGCGTTCCTATCTAGCTGCAAAGGATAGGGAAAGCGAAACCAGCGAGGACACAGCATGACACACTCGGGTTGGATCAAATATCGCAGCAAATGAATCATCACAGCAGGCAACCCCACCATCGTCGAATCGAAGTAGCCCGTTGGTTGCTGTCCTGTGTTGCTGTCCGATGAAGAACAGATGACACCAACACCACATCAAGCCACCAAAACCACCTGCAGCAGTATTGTTGGGTGGATTCAATTCCTAACAAGCCACTTGCCCGCTGCTGCTGGTGCGCTATGGATCAGGTTTCGATCCTTTCTGGCGCCTACAACAATAGCGCAAAAGATGATACCCCGGTGTGGGGGGTGGGGACACCAGCTGCGGTTTGATAGAATCTCCTCTTTCTAACCTCACACTTCCAACCCGAAACGGAAAAACCATTCGTCTCATCGAAGCCGCCACTCGTCAGTCCCAACAATCAAACACACCTTTTGCAAGCTGTTCACCGCCGACGAACAGCCCCGTCGTCCTCCAAGGTTGACCCACCCCCTAAAAGTGGCCCCTTCCGGTGTTTGTTTGCATTCAACTCCGGGGCTCCTCCAAGCTCGTACAAGGCAGAATCGAGTTTGGAAGTTTGTTTTTTTTTTTTTGAAAGAGGAACGCGCTCTGGTACAAAGCATCTGTTGTGGCGTTCAGTTTCGGGTGAACCGGAAAAAACCCTCGCTCACCATCGCTATTGGAGGAGGAGAAGGAAGTATGCACCGAAAAATTGTGTTTTGCAAAGCAAAGCTGGCGGGTGAGGAGTTGCTTTCGCGGCCCCGTGCTTTATGCTCGTTTTTCGGCCCAACATAATGCTGGGCCGGTGTCCGAAAATCTACCGTTTCATCGCCTAGAGGGCCTCTCCCCCAGCCTGTTTTCGTTAGGTTTTTCTTTTTTGCTTTGAAACGCGGAAGGAACGCGTGTGGTGAAGCTCTTTTATTTTATTTTTTTTTTTGCTGTTTGCTGTGTTCAAATACCAATACAATTTATGCAATCAATAGTGTTGCCACCACCCCGCGTCCGGTGGTGAAGCAGGGGTCTGGGCGCACAGGTGGTTCTCGAAATCGGTCGGCTACTGCGCGATCGGCAAAGAAATTATGACGTAAGATCACTTACACGCGGGTGATGGTGGTGATGGTGGTGGTGTGTGCGGAAAAAAAACAGGAAAAACCAATTCCGAAACCGATGCAATGCTGTTCGAATTTTCTTCCCCAATCATCATCATCATCGCCGGTGTGGTGTGGGGGAGAAAAAGAAGAAGGTGAGCCCATTGTGTAAAGGCAACGTTGGAAGCAAATGCGCTGAACTGTCGGTGGTCTATTTGGAGAAGGAAAATAATTTGCCGTTTTCGTACCTTGTGAGGCTTATCCGCCATCGACCGAAAGGGCGCGCACTCACCGCGATCGCTTTCGAGATTACAATCGATTAGTTCGGGTTCTTACGGGGATGTACGATGTCCTCTCTCCTCCTCTACTTACTCTCGGTACACCGTTAGGAAAGCGTGGTTTGCTTGACCAATTTGTAAATATCAAACCAATTCTCCGTCTCGTTCTCTCCTTTCGATAGTGAAACTATACACGAGAATTGAAAATGATTAGTTGTTTATTGGCAAATTATTGACTTTGAATAGACCTCCGCGCTTCCCCCCGCAGGTCTTTTAACTTTTCCTCTCGTGAAAGGGAGCATAATCGAAGGGAAGCCGTTAGGGCCATTAACACCCAGCCAGCAGTACGGTAGCCGCTCAACCGTGCGTCCGGGTGTAACCGAACTTGATTCATGAAAATTTCGTTGCTATTTTTTTCGTGCACGGAAGAAGCTTTCACAGTCCCAGCTCATTGTTTGCTGGTACATCAATCCATCCTCCAACGGCTAACATCCCCTTTCTTCTCTACCTGCTGTTCTGATTCTTCAAGGAGACACAGCCCTCCTCCCTCCCCCCCATCACACAAACAAAACATGGTCCGCATTGTTCTTACGCATCCATCCGGTTCGCGTTCCATTTTGGTGTTCTCGGTTGCCATCATTCCGTTCGTGTCGTAAAGTAAGCATGGTTGGAAAATACTGAGGGAGTATTTTTTGAGATTCGATGGGAAACACAAAATCGCCCCAAACGGGCGTTGATGTTTGGAGATCACTGTCAACAGGTGGAACTGCTAGAAAACAACGAAGGCAGCACTAGGGATTGTAAAGCGCATCGTAAAGTAATGCTCATTCATTTGTTATCTTCACCGGGAGAGTGAAGTTTGTGGGAGTCGGGCCCTTTTTCGACAGACTAGATTTTTTTTTTAAGAAAGTCTTTGTCCAAATGAGTAGAACGACAAACACTAGCAACAAAACATCCGTCGTGGGGAAGAAGTGTGACCTACTTCGATGAAATAAGCAGAAAGGTGGCTGCTTGCTTTATTAGTTTCAACTCTCAATTTCTTCGATTCGAATGGCTGCCTATGACTGCCGGCGACGGGTAACATACATATCCTCCCAAAGCATTTCTCTTTTTCCCTCTCGTTTGTGGCTGTATTTTTTTCTCTCTACAATATGGGTCACTTTTACTTAGCAAACGATAGAGAAAAACTGCAACAATGATGTTTTTTTTCCAATCATATGTGCAACAATATTGTTCAATGCTGTTTTTTCTTCTCTTCCGATGCTGCCGGAGTGCTTCAACAAACGTGAAACAAAAGCGAAAAATGAAGACATTAACAAAAAAACACATATACTCCTTCAAATACATAACAGACGGTGGAAGCGAATTACAAACGCCAACAGGTCCGACCGGTATGCAGTATGTTAAGCAGAGCAACACTACCAGCAATAACGAGAAGGAAAGAAACGTACAAATCAAAGCAGAAAAATCATAGAAAGATGAAAAGCGAGAGCGAGAAAACGAACAGATCCAAAACATTCGAAGCGAACGAAAGAAAAACACCTTGCGGTGGATTCTTTTGTAGAGGAATTGAGTTGTTGTGGATGAGACATAGCACGGCAGCCGGAAAAGAGGGAAAATGGCAACGGAAAGTACGAGTCAGCTCTCTTCCGTGTTTCATTCACGCAACGATCTTTTGAAGTTCTAAAAGTAATCGATCGAGGTTATTTTTCACCCTATAAATGACACTCTTTCTGATGATTTATGTCCATAAACAGGTTGTAATTTTCTAGCGGTGGTAAGTTTTTATGCTCCCCGTGATAACTTTTAGCTAAACGGTGGTAAATTAAATCGCAACACGTTATTAAAGGAGAAACACTAAGCGGAGCAAACGACAGACCCGGTGTACTGTATAATATAACGACTTTAATGGCCTGTGGCCTTTGCACAAATGGTCCATAATGGTTGAGTGTGCTCGCTCATTAGCACAAAATCGGTGGTTCCTCATCACCGGTGGCAGGGTCACAAACCGGGCAGATCAAAAGGTGGACTTGGTAGGAAAGGTGCGTTTTGGAACAAAAAAAGAAAGAAAGCAAAAATAGAAATTTAATCTTCATTTCGTAAAGCACTCGAAAAAACAAATCGCTCCGTAGTAGTGGGTGGGCAGTAGTGTGGGTTGTAATTATGAGGAGCTGGCTTCAGACTCCAAATGAATGTCGGAATGTGTCGGCAAAGATGAATTCCTCACGGAGAGGAGAGAGGCGCAAGTCTCCAATAAATGTCTCCAAACGTGAGCGGAAGAAAGATGCGCACAAGCCACAAGCACAAAAGGGAAGAAAATGGGCAGCGTCACCCCAACACTTTGTGGTCAGGCACCATCTATTTAATTCAATTAACATAGATTTTTCGTTTCCCACCTTTGGGGCTGCCTTCCCACAAATGGGGTAACACACCACCAAATGGGGAGGCGAGGGTAGGAAGAGGGTCCAGTGGCCATTGTGCGGATGAATGCATACACAGACCGCAGTGTGTCCGCAGTGGCGTCGCGTTTTATGCATTCCGATCGCGATACACTTCTGCCACGATATGCAGCTTTTCCGGGTGGTAAGGGAGCTGAAGTATGCAAATTGGGTTTCGACGAGGGACCGACCACCAGAGTGGGAGTTTTGGGTTTTGGCACTTTGGAGACGGTGGACTTTCTTCGTGAAAGTCCACGATACTCCTTTTCACATACACACACACACACACACACCAGCGGGTGTAGCGAAGCGAAGTAACTTCCCTTTTTGGGCTCAGCCCAGTCCCAGGTGATGATCTCTTCGGGCCCTTCTTCCGAATAATTGACGTTTCATTCTGCTGCACAAAGCATCGGTCACACTTCGACGGTTTTCATTTGCTTCCTTGCCTCGCCTCGCTCGGTTTAAAACTTGTCCCTCACCCGGGAGTTTATGGTGCGCGCGGTGGGGTCCAGGTCCAGACAACCCACCCAGACAGCAAGCAGAAGGAAGGCCACAATTAGCCCCCAACTGTAGGGCTGTACGGGGTTCCTCTGGCTCCGGTGCGGGGTCTGTTTTTCCGTGACACGGTACCCGATTTCCATTCGCCCGAGTGTGAAGACGATTTTCCACGAGGAAGAGGAAGCGGATGGCCGTGGATTTATTGCACCACAACCGTACCATCGGCGGTGTTGTGCTCATTGGATCGTGATGGCGTCGACGGCCCCCGGCTGCTGTTTGATGCGGGCGCAGCATAAAGCTCTTATATGCTTTCCCTCTACCTTTAACGACCGGTGAGAGAACTGGTGCTGCAATTAAACAAAAGCTACAAAACACAGAAAGGTTCAGTTCTATTCCCACACAGTAACAACACACCCAACGCAGACACTTGTCGTCCATGGGTGCACGAACCGGTTCCGGTATCGATTCCTTCTCACCCCTGAAGGTACCGCGGTTGAGTGCTGATAAGCCTTTTGCGAGTTTTCGTTCTCGAGACGCCAGCTCATACAGAAGACCCTATACGTTGCCCTCTGTTCAGTGCCACCGAATGACCCTTTCATTATTCAAAATTCAAACACACAACCGTTACGGTGCAAGCTAGTGGTGCAGATAGCGCCTAGAAGGGGGAAACAAAGAATTATGTTGTCCACGACAGAAGGTTACGTTAGCCGACAGAAAGGTACTCTATCTATGCGTTAATAAGATTCGGCATCCTGCTAGCGTGTTGATGTGTCTTTTAGGAATGATTCACTGGCAGACAGACGAATCAAATAGACGATCGTTTTTTGGTTGAGGATTTTTCCTACTCCGTAACTACTGGTCGACCGGTAGAGCGGAGGAGGAACTCGACCGCCACCCGCCATACGGAAGGGATGTGCTGTAATTAACTATAATGGTGAAAAAGCGCCCACCCAATCGTATCGAAAAACATCGGCCAACTACTATCGATCGTAATTCGCGCCTATTTCACGTGCGGCAAGCAGTGCGAGATAGAGAGAAACCGAACTCTATGAAATATATACGTGTGTATGTGTGTGTGTGTTGAGCGATTATTTTCGATTGGATCGTAATACTACACGGTGCCGGCTTTCAACATAAAACACCCCATGATGATGATGATGATGATGTAGCGCCAGCGCCGTTGAACGACCCCCGGCCGGAGAACATATGGAGGAGCTTTTCCCTGTGTCACTATCAAGACGAACTGCATTATGCAAGGCTGAAGGCTGAAAAGAATCACAAACTGAAGGGTTCGTTCTGGGCAAACAAACTTTACTCTGAGGCGGCGTTCATTTTTCCCGCCATTCCGCCACATGCGGTTGGGTTTTATTCACTGCAACGGTTTTCGCCCTCCATCGGACTTTAACATTTTCCCCCTTTTTCAATGGCAGGTGCATGATGAACTGTCGGAACGACAAAGAAAGCAGCATACGAAGCGAAACAATGGAGCCTTGGAAATTTGCTACAGTATGAAGATGCGTTTCACGATTGTACGATGGCGATAAGATTGGCACCACCATCACATCCCTAAGGTGCTGACTGTGATGGGATTGCGATAAAATTAAGTTAAAATCTGCAAAAATTATTACACACCTGGAGAACGGGACACTGGAGCTGGGCGGTAGAAGTTGGTGGTGTGTTGAGAACGATGTGATTGTTATTTTGCTCGGGTGAGAAGTTTATAATTTTCGATTAGATGAGGTGGCATTTTAAGTGTTACAAACAAACGGTTGAGAAATTCATAGGAGTATACATTAAGATTGTATAGAAAAAGTATCATTTTTAGGTGAATGTATGATATCTAAATTCAGTTTTAAACTAGTTTTTAATCGCAAACTCGAATAGCTGCATTGTGTAACATAATTTTGTTTGCTCCGTGAGAATACTTAATATTGTAATTTGCCAAGTTTTTGGGACAATCCTTCTCAAACTAGAAAAAATTATAGTTTGAACGGCTATTGAAAGCGCTATTATGAATTTATATTTCCATATGAACAAGTTCATCTATTATCCGCATATAGCGCTGCTGCTGTAAGACGGATATTGTTTATGTTGCACGAATTGCATACATTCAATAATCCAGCACGAGTTGTATGCAATCCGCATGGCACAGCTTAAAACGTTATCCTGCAGATGGCGCAAGAAACCCACTTCACGTATATCAATAGGTGGCGCTGCAATCACTTGTCCAAACTTGTAGAAAATTTGCTCGAATCGAGCTATACTCATTTTCCAAACTGCTCGAATAGCATTACAATCGTTTAGTCGATCAAATGTTAATAAAGCTATTTCAGGAATGTTTTCGGTAAAAAATATTCAAACTCTTTTAATTGAATTTAATTTGGACGTCAAAACTATAAAAATCATATTTTTTAAATAAAATATTATAGATTTTACAATTGGTACTTTTAGTACTTTTTTGTAACAAATTCTGTGGTGATTAGTGAGCATTAGTGAGAAAGTAATTTTTTTGAGACGTTCTCTAGCTCGCTAGACGATCTCCTGTGGACTGGATTTACGATAAACCAATGCAAAAAGTTGTTGTGACTTGTGTTTTTGTTTAAAACAGTGACATTTTTTACTTTGCAGTAGTCTTCAATTACTTTCCATTTATACATGCTTATTTTAAACTCATTTTCTCATTTCTTCCAGTTTTTTTTTCAGTGCGGTAGCAATCAGTCAACTCTTCCTGATGAATCTGTTACCGACAAAAGTGACAGCTTTCCGCACGAAGCAAACACGTGTGACAAAAAGGGGATGATCCTCTCGCCGTTGGCGTATCGCACCACGGAATAAAACGTGAAAAATACAACATCAACAAAAAAACGCACCACCCATGACCTTAACCAACAGGAGGTTGGTCAGTTTTTCGTTTTAGCTGTGTCATTTGTGCTGGTTTTGTGGCTTGCGGTCGTCGTTCGTTGGTTTAGGGTGAATGATTTGTCAAACAATTTCTCAACCGGCTACCACACCCGCTGGGAGGAGTGCGAACGGCACGAAAAAAAAACTGTTCTGACGGATTCTGTTGCATCATGCGCCACCATTTCGATATCAAATATTGAAAGATCGCTCATTTGGAGAGGAGGTTCGATTAACTCGTCGCCCGGGTCGACCCCCGACCGGGTTGAAGAAACGAGAAAGAGCGTGGAACGAAAATCGCCACATCACGCTTATTTACGCCCGATGATGGCAAACCGTCGTCCTCCACCGCGCGTTGCATTGCCCATGGTAATTAAATATATTAACACAAAATCGTTCAGCCCGGAGGACCACAAGGGGGTTTTCTCCCGGTGTTCCTTCCGTTTCATTAAACTTATCATCAAAAAGGGATGGGCCGAACAACGCTCCTGGCAGGACATCTTTGTTCTTCTGCGCCTTCTGCGTTGCTGAAAAGTTTGAAATGTGATACCGAACGGACGACCACTGCCGTCATGTATCCTTTTCGCTTTCCCCGTCCCTATGTCATCGTCCACCACCGGGGCTGTGTGGTTGGGCAAGCAAAATTATGATGGACACTTTGGGATTTTCATTTTGCTGAAAGAAAATGCCGTCCAAAAAAAAAATGGGGTTAAATTTTGTTGCGCAGCTCGCGCAAAAGAAAATCCCATTAACCGTGTATCATCATTTTCATTACCCTTCTCGATACCTGCTCCATCCCCTTTCACTTTCAAAAAGGAACAACACTTCGGAAAAATTATTTACCCCTTTCTATTTGTTAGCTTGGCCGGCGGCGCTGAGTTGGCGGCGTTGTCGGTGACGGTTTTCGATAACGCGCCGTGTGTTTTATTTTTATATTTTACTCTCGGTTCTCTTTACATTTGGATTGGATTTGGTTGTTTTTTATTTTTTCCGTGCAAAAAGTATCGAATCCCGAAAGGCGATCGTAAAAGGGGTAGATAGAGAGAAAGAGGTCCTGTTACATGCCAGGAAATCCAGCTTTGAAGTGCAACACAAGTAGGCTGCGCTGTGTGGCGGTGTTGTTTATTTGTGTGAGTGTTTTTTTCCCCGCACACGGGTGGAAATTTTTCATGTTGTTTGTGCCATTTTTTCACTACTCTAAAAAGCTGACGCAATTATCAACTCACGTCCAAACATTTCGACTGCGTGTACCTTCGCGTCCCCGCGTCCAACCGCCCGAACTCGACCCCTATAAACCTGGGTATATGATTTTTTTTTTTCGGAAGGTGGCAAGGATGAATGGCAAACCCTTTTGAATGGGATTTTTATATTTAGAACACGGAAGCATTTTTTTTTCGTTCCTATCATTATCCCTGCTGGAAGAAGCTCGCGTAGCAACAAAAAAAAAACAATCTACCCAATCGGTACCGATTTCTATTTGCTTTAACACCGCAACGCCGGTGTGCTCGAGTGCTCAATGACGCAAAACGTCGCCGCCACCGTGTCCGTCGTCAGGTTTGCCAGTTCCCGTGGAAGCAAGGGTTAATGGGAGGGCGAACCAGGGGGGGGAATTATTATCAAAAATTAAAACGAAAGAAATAAAGTTTAAAGCACAGAAAATAATAAAAAAAAATCGACAACGGAAAACGATCCGGTTTTTGTGAGGAGGAAACAATGATTTACAGGGCAGCGGTCGTCTCCGGGAGCGGGGTGGATATTACTATTAGGCAAACTATTGTTTTGAAAGTAATTCATTTCCTGCGCACAAAGGGCTCACCGCCTTTCAATGGTTTATGCGTTTTTTGTTTTTTAGTAACTCTGGATTTGATAATATTAAAACGACGACGCTTCTATGACTGCTGCCATCTGTCATAATGATCATGGAATACACGCTACTCGGTTAACCAAGCGCAGAAAGATCGAGTTTTACTGTTTTCTCAACGAATCATCCAAGCCCAGGCCTTTTTAGGGGGCACGGAAAGAGAAGACGGTAAGACAAATAAATTATTGGACAATTATCTACCAACGCAACGCGTGTGGGGCACGGCTCGGATGACACGGGTGACATCCCGGAGCGCACACAGATGACATCCCGGGTGTTTCGTGACACACGATATTACCTGCCTGCACCCAAATTACAAAATTTCCCATTCCGGGGTGCCGGGCGTATCGAGTGTCGTCCCCAAAAGCAGTACCAAGCAAACAGAAGTCGATCGTCGCAACGATCCAAACACGGTAAAAGCGTGTCAAGGTGTCTCAGAATTCGGCGGGGGTGGTGTTGATGAGTTCCTACTCCGATTTTACATACCGGCAATTCATCGCTGCCGATGGCGCTGCTGGGTGGAAATGGCAAGGACATGTATTTATGAGGGACACATGCGTAACCATAATCCGGTCGTTCAGCCCAAGAGACAGAGAGAGAGAGAGAGAGAGCATGCAGTTATGGATATGAGATTAATCTTGATTACACAGTTCCCCTTTCGGTTGTCCCGTGCGCAACGCCTTGATCCCGGATCGCTCCGGACCCAAGACCATATAAAGCGCCGGCAAAGAAGGAAACCATTAGGGCAATTGAAATTTTTACAATCCAATAAGTGCAATCAGGGAGTCACATTTGGACCACGGCTCGACCGATACAAGACCGACCGAAGAACCGGATGGGATTGGTAAAGTAATTCCAGACCCGAGCGGGGAACGTCCGGTTCAGGTGTCACTCTCCGGACCGGTTCCGATGCAGATGTCGACGCTATCCTCTGACCTAGCCAGAGAGCTCGCCAGAGACCCATAGCCTTGAGGTCACAGGACAGCACGAGCGAGAAGTGGCAGCAGCAAAAGGTAGTAAATCTTGCAACCGGGGACAATAAATCTTGGACCCGTTTTCCAGAGGACACCGGGCGTGGGTAATTTAAGAGATTAACCCACGTCTCCCGTGTGCCTCAAAGTGTCGTTCGTACGAACGGAAGCAAGCGATGGTAATTATAAAATAGATTGCACTTTTTTCCACATCGGAAGATTCTCCAACATGATTATCCTTCCTTTCTGGTTGATGGCTTCGGTTTGAGGAAATTATTTTTCTATCACCACTTCACACCGCAACACACCGACCGTCCGTTTCGCTTATGATTTGCTAGGTTCCAGTGGTCTCGAACGAAAGTCACATCGATCATTGTTTCAGCCCGATTCGTTCTACTTCCGGGGCCGAGCAGTTTGAAGCACGTGATGATGAAGCCATTATTCATCCGTTCCCTTGTGTCCTGGAGAAAGCGTACGCGGAAGGCAGCACGCACGTGGTCTTTCTCTCCTGTCCGTGACCATATAATGAATTTGTATTAGAACGATTGCATACACGCATGGAGGAGGGATGCTGGAAACAAGGGGGAGAGGAAACAATCAAACACAAATCCACCACTCAGCCGGATCCAAACTCGCCCTCTCTCTCTCATCCGATTTGCTGCGCGCGATGCATTCATTGTTGCGGTCCGGGCAGTTATTTCCAAAGTTTGCGAAAAGCCACCAAACAATTGAAAACCGGTCATCTGGCTCGGGCGGATCGCGGCCCGAGAACAGATGCCGATCCTCCCGAGAGCTGGTAATTGCCGGTAGAAACCAAACAAAAGGCCCAACACGAGGATTCGTTGGCCGATTATGGTTTGTCCTTCGGTTGACGCTGCTAATGGCTGGAAGGGGCTTGTTTGGAAGGGAAGTGTCATAAATTGTAACGATGTCTCTGCTGCTCGCTAGGGTCGA
The DNA here is from genome assembly GCA_000956215.1 of Anopheles farauti No. 4. Lineage (NCBI taxonomy): Eukaryota > Metazoa > Arthropoda > Insecta > Diptera > Culicidae > Anopheles > Anopheles farauti No. 4. The sequence continues at coordinate 9,128 of JXWZ01005208.1, read as the reverse complement.
TTTAAAGCGATTTCAAAATCCTTCCCTTAATGACGAGTGCGCTCGGGAGAAGTAGAGCTAGCAGTCACCCAAAAAGACACCAGGACGACGCGATCGTCGTGTTTCGTTAATCGGCGAGATAAACTTCCCGATCAATTAAAGACTCATCAGGATCCTTCCATCGGGGTCATCCAATCGGAACCAATAATAGACGCTGACGTGTCGCTTTTCGGGCCGTTGGCTTGTAATTATTACACGCAGCCTGTTTTCCTTTCCTAGCGCGTATCGATCAGCGAAAAGAAAAAGCAGAATCCTTATGGCTTGAGACACTTATCACCTCATCAAGAAGAGGTACGTAAGACCGGGTGAGAATCGGTCCCTAGATCCCGCCGACACGCCGCTCGTATGTCCAGTATGTCACGCCACCGGGTGGTGTTTCGTCTCCTTTGGGATTCTCCATTACACACACACACAAACCCACACGGTAGCACACGCCACGTGTGGTGATCATCGTTTGACACTTCATTTCACTCAATGTCGCGCGCTCGACCCCACAGGCCAGAACATGTCAGAACTGCATAAAAGAACTGGAGAGGAGTGTGGACGAGACGAAAAGAAAAAAAAAACAACCGACATTTAATCGTCTTTTGACGGGAGTCAATCGTCTAAAGTCGTGCTTCTCTTGGTCGGTCGGTAAGTGGCCTTTTGAGGCCGGGTCCTAAAGTGCGAGTTCCGGCGCTCGGGGCGTTCGGCGTTGTGTCTAGCTTTATGTGTGCCAGATGTTGGGAATAAAAAAAAATCGAAGGAGTGTTGTCGCCCCCGGGGTGAGCGCGTCTGTGTCGGCGTGGCATATTGTTTGCGGGCATATAAATAATATTTTTTTCTTCAAGACGCTGGATTAAACCCGATTGCTTGGTATTGGGATCGGCACACAAACAAAACAAAAACCCAACACCTCCTGCCGGAAGATTGCAGAGTTTTAAGCGTCGAGAACGTCGTGTTGCGTTTTTCGGGTGTGACCGACCGAGGCCAAAATGCATGCTTATATGGTGTGAAGCCCACGGGCGGGCAACAGCATGGGCTCGTGCGGTAGGTAAGCCTAGTCACCGCGGAGAGGAGGTGTTACATTTCCTATTCTTCTCAAGGCCTCCAAGGCTAATGAATCGTGAACAAAGTAGAGCACTTTTTTACCACTTATGCGTCGGTCGCTTATTTTGACATCTGCTACGAGAAGGCGATCACTGTTTTTTTCTTCTCTTTCCCTTAATGTTTCTTCTTCTTCTTCTTCGGCCGATACTACTGTTTTCGATGTTTATGAGGAGATCATTTGCTTCGAAACGGCTCCTGCCGTTTTTTTCTGGAGCGACGATGTTGTCTCGAAACACCCCGAGCCCAAATTTCACCTTTATTTCATTCCTTTCTCTTGCGGGATTCGTTCCCAAAAAGCAACCTAAAACCGGGCCAAACTTTTAAAGCACCCATTCCGCCCGTAAACACACCAGTTTGTAACGGATTTTTTCACTCCCCATAAAACCATCGCCAAACACGCGTACCAAAATCCACAATCATCGTACAACGGCAGATATATCCCTCACCAAAAACCCTTTCGGGTGTTGTTGCACATCCGTCGAAAAGTGCAGTTTTAGGCACGGAATGCGCGTGTGGATAAAAATCGAGACATCGGAAGGATCATAAAATTTTATGACTGTTTTTGAAAAGCAACACGAACATTCGTGATGGCGGGAGGGTGGTGATGGTTGTGACACTTTCGAACGGATTCGGGCATTCGACATTCGACAACCTCAGCCCAGGGAGGGAAATCAATGGTAGTTTATCAATCCCGACATGCCGAAGGCCCTATTCCCAGTACTCCGAGCTTTTCAAAGGCAATTTAGAAATATGAAAACAATTTGAACAATTTTAATCCTCCACTCACGCTAGACGCATACGAGGTTTTCGTTGTAAGGGTTGTGGTAGTGACTAGAGTTTATGACTTTTTATGATGTACGACACGCGTGGGTCGAACGGACGACCCCGGCCTCAGCGCGTATCGGAATTGAAGATTCCTCTCTAAAGCCCTACAGCTGTTACGTTCTTTTCCCACTGCACCGTCGGAGGCTGTATTCTTGTGCACACTCTTGGTGATGGCGTGTATGGTTTCAACGACGGCATCACAAATCAAAGCGTGCGTGTTGAACACTATACGAACACAAATTATCAATTCCAACCAACTGGCTTGGCCGTCCTCGTCGTCGTCGTTGTCGTCGTCTCAGTCGTTCATGAAAATTTATTCCCACTTACACGCGAGGTGTTGCTAGGCAACCAAATGCTCGCGCAATGGGTTTTCCGTTTCCCGGAGCGGATTTATGGATTTACGAGCCCACGAGCAACGCGCGCTCCCCCGAACAAATTTCCTTCCGGTCCTACGCGGATGCGCGTAGGAAGCTGTGGAAAATAAAAGAGAGGTCACGCATTGCATGACCGTTGAACACGCGCTGACTCTGGTTCGATCCATCTTACACCGGAACAGGTGGGAACATATTTTCTGCGTGTCTGTAACCGTGTCGTTTTCCTCCTCCCTCCACTAACCCAATTTCATTCCACCCCGTTTCCACCCCGAGTGGCAGCAATTCAATCAAAAATGATAAACGGCACACCGCAACAAGCGAAAACGGTTCTCAGAGACGTGTCCTTTTTCCTTGTACGCCCTCAAAAAGGACACGCTTGTCCGTCCGTGCGCAGACAATCGCGATTACACAGGCGGTAAAAGGTGATTTCCCCGTGGCAGGCAGGCATCGGAAAAATTGGAAAATGTGATCGTTTACATTTTGGCAGCATCGTGTTTTTTTTCTTAACTCACACTCTCCTTGTTCTTGTACTTTCCATCATTTATCATGTTCAACCGCCCATATGCACGTCACCGGATCTCGTGTGGGCGCTCAAACGTTTATTGAATTTTCCGCCAATAAATAACACACAAAAACACACTATTCCGGAAAACAGGTAAAAAAGCAAAAAAAAATAAAGCACACCTTTGACAATCTGCTTTTCCCATAGCCGTACCCACCGGAAGCGCTTTCCAATGCTTAGTCATGGAGAAAATTGAAGATTCCTTGGTGTTCCCTACATTGAAGCGGAGCACCCCAAGCCACAAAAATCCCAAACCCCGCCCAAAGCCGATTGTGAAGGCAACTTAATCCGATTTTCGCTCAGCTAATCGTCACCAAACTTCCGCGAAAGTGGCACGGCCTAGAAGCGAAGTGGACATAATCCTTTCGGGTGATACCGATTGCGCTCACTCTCGCGCGGCAAAGCAGATGACGCGACGGTTCCGGTTCCGGCAACAGATTGTTCAACAACGATTGAAAAACACGATTACGAGGCCTCCTGGCGATCTTCCCAAATCACAAGCTCTTAATGGGGTTAGCGAACCGTTGCGTTTTTCGAGAGTGTAATACTTCAAAAGCAGCATTTGGAATAAAATCGATGCATGCTCAAGTACATCTTATTGGGGGCACTTATTGTTTTTTATAAAATTGGGAAATAAACACACACAAAATGTATGCAACCCTGAGCAATAAAACACTCGCCAAACAAATGTTTGATGAATGTAGCGCGAGCCAAGGTGCAAAGAAGAAGGTGGGCTGAAACATTATAAAACTAAATCCGTTTCCTTCCACCCGCTTTTCACGGATCGTTGGATCGTTCGACAAGACATTGAACCACGTACAAGACCAAAAACACGGTCTTGTTGGTCTTGGGACGTAACTTTCAATCAATGTCAAACAAATAAACGGATAAATGGTACACACCGCTAGTGTAAAACATGCACCCCACTAACAGGCTTCATATTTTATCGCTTTATGAGCTACATGTGCGGCTCGATTTTATGGTGGGTGTGTTCCAGAGCTGATCCTCTTCCGCGTCTAGGTATCTAAGGGAACATTTCCTCGAAGACCTTGGCGATCGATCGATCATGCAACGAAGGTGCCACAGCAGTGGGGAGAGTAGAAAGTTCGTCCTCAAGGATGTACTTCACCGGCGCCGACAGTTACGAATGTGTCGTTGGCAGAATAATAATGCAAAAAAATAACCTGCCCTTCTCGAGTGGGCACTGGCACGAACGATAACGGAGGATAAGACCGTTTTACGGCGACACGGGCTACGCTTCAATATTCGTTAAATAGTTCAAGTATGCGCGCACTGAACCGCATCGACACGCTGAACCGAAGGTCGCAAAACACTTGTGCGAACGTTCGGAATAAGAGAAACTTAAGGGTGGGGAACGGAACAACGTCACGTTTAAGATGACTAATTCCAGCGCTGGCTCGTGCCGTGCTCGCGTGCCAGTACACTTTCGCGAACGCAAGTGTCGCTCAGCTGCACGCGGCAAGTGTAATAAACCGTCAAATTTCTTGACCATAGAACGCCATAAACGAAGTGCAATGAGAGCGGTTTGTCCCTTTTCAGTTGCAAGCTGCAACACGACAAGCCGGGAACTTGGCACGTGAATGAATAAATTAAAGGTTTGTTCCCCACCCTGGATTGGGTTGTGGACGAAGGAACCAAAAAGGAAGGACCTTGCGCTCTCTCACTCATTCTATGTGCAAGCGGAAACATAATTAAAAACGTATAACTTTCAAGTGGCGTAAAGGCTTAACTATAATAATGACCGTAATGACCGACGATCGGCTGAGCTGGAAGGAAACCGTTTAAAGGATATGGAAAAGAAGGGCAGACGCACCTGTGTGAAGTACGATGGTAGAACGCAGCGCTGATCGTCCAGACGCGAGCACTGGACGCGTTCGAGCAGCTCGAACAGATCGTGTGTCGTACCGCGCAAGCGTTCCGGACTCGTGGTCGCGGATAAACCATTTTGCTTCGCGTTTGCCGTTGCCGTCGTCCACCCGCCCATATGTTGACGCCTGGTTTGAGAGAAAAAGAGGGAAAGAAGCAGAGGAGTCAGTGATGTGGGACATACAGATAGATGTTTAATGTGATATTAATTATGTTTTATCTACAATTGTTGCTACCGACTATGGACACAACCCACTACGCTACCACGTTCTGCCGTCGTCGAATGGGTAAATCCCAACCCCGGGATCAATGTCAAATGTTGATGGTCCGAATGTCGCTAATGATTGATCGTGTGTTTGTCTCGCTCCGAACCTCCGCTGTTGCCCGTTTGACTAATTGATACCTCTCGAGTTTGCGTTGCAGTTGCAGTGGCTGTGGTCGAAACTTCACCGCGCTTCACCCTACAGCCTGTCGATTACATCTACATCACCGAAGCACACCGCCACTGGTGAACGGCGATCGGATTAGAACAAATTAATTTAATCGCGTCCAAATACGCGTCGCCCCCTCCCATGTGGCTGACCACCGTGATCATTATTTGCTGACAACCTTAACTGACCGACCTGCAGCGGCCACAACAGCATTGAACCGAAAGAAGTGGGTGCCACTATTAATGATCATTGATCAAAGCTGATTAATTGTTACATACAGCCCCTTCTCTCGCTCAGTTTGTATCTGCTGTTTGAGTGATGATTTCGGAAAGCAAGAGGCTCTTGGAAACGAGCACGAGGATCATGTTACGGACTTGAGCCAACCGTATGCTCGATGGCCGGAGTCCAAAAATGGAACTGCAACTGGTGCTGCAACTAAATGCGACTTTAATTGGACTACGATGATGTATGATGGGTTGTGTGCTGTTGCTGTGCGCGAAGGAGGAGTCCTTTGAGTTTTTTTTTGTTTGAATCCACTGCTCTCTTAACTAGCCGCTTGATTGATGATGCTTTGTGATAAGGACAAACACGGAAGCATCGGTGACCAGCATAACGTGGTAGTGAGAGTAAATTAATGTTAATAAAACACTCGAGGCACGAGACGACGGTTTCTCATTTTAATCTATTTATGTTTCTTCTGAATCCTTGCCATGGACACGCAGCGCACATAAATGGACGTTAACGTTCATCGGAGATAACGCGATGATGTTGTTGTTATATGTTCGCGAAACGAATTTTCCAGACCTATCCCCACTCGAACGGGGTGTGGGGTGGGGTTCGGAAAATCCGTTAATCCCTCTTAAGCATTCATTATCGGAGGTGTAATAAAGTTCAAAAACTCGATCCTTGTTTCCATCGCCTCCCCTCCCGCAGACACCAGAAGAATGGTCGAGTGTCATCCAACAAATCCCGTCCAAAATTGAGTAAGAAGTACCACTCGAACGGACGGACTGTTTATTATTGTTGATGCTGTCGCCTGTCAGCCAGTGTTGGGTGAGTAGTCGCCGTTGTGTGTGCATTATTCATAATCAACACGAGAGGATCGAGGAGCACCCGGCGACGACACATGATTTATGCACGCATCTCACCGTGCGTGGACAGAACAGGAATCGAAAAAGCAGGAGGGAAGCTGAGCTAAAAAAGGACACACCGGGCTGGCGGTGTAAGCCAGCTTGTAATGCGCAAAGTGAGCAACCCCTGCCCGGTTGGACGTCCGAGCGCGCATCCCTTTCGCTCGACCATGAGAGACGACCACGGCAAAAAGGGTTGCACTGGCGATGGAAATAGATCATTTTGTATTTCAAAGCAAACACACACAATCATTTTCATAATCACTCGGTGGTGTTGGCGCACTCGATGGCCATATGGTCGCTTGCTCTTTCGCTGGGTTAAAATCCCGCAAAGTCCAGTTGGCAAAAAAAAATGTGCATGAAACACGAGCTGCACACATCCTTCCGGGTGAGGTCCTGGCGGGGCGGGGCGCAGGGAAAAACAAACGGAGCAACAAAATGGCTAATGAAATTCAATTCATCCCGAACGAAATCATAACCCTTATCCCCGCGTCTTGGTCGGGGTATTGTGTGTGAGCGTATTGTGTTTTTACTCTACCTACTCGGAAAAAAAGGCATACACAAACACACACTCCCAGCTAATATCCACCTTCCGTGAAATTTCCATTACATTTGTTATGGTGTTCTCAATTTTCCCCCAAAGTTGCTGCTCGGACCGGGCTAGTCACCCAGCTAGACTCTGAAGTGGGCCGAAGTTTGAATACGTCCAAGAGAATCCATTCTCGCCCGGTACACGGTACGGTCGGATTCGCATCACGGACAGGTCGGTTTTGATGTTGGCTTGTTGGCGCAGTGAAACCCACCCCCCCCCAACGCAACCATCTCACCCACAAACAAGACCATCTGCATATTCTGAAGTGCACTCGCACTGGTGCATTTCAACTTTGTTGCTCTCCATCGCTTTCCGAATTCCGCCCGAACACCGAACCGTTTCTCGGCTTACTTCATCGCTTCCCATCTGAGGTTTTCCCTTCCGGTGTTCCATATCTTCCAGCCCCCGCTTCTCAGCCGGGTTCGGGTGCCGGGCGTTGTGTTCGTTGTGCACTGTTGCATAACAACCGGGTCAGTCTGGATTCAACCGATTTATCAACCCGCACGCGCACCCGCGCTCGAGCCAGCTAGCCAGTCAGAAATGGGAGCTTGGGAATATTCAAATATGTTTCCCATCTCACAACTGACCGAGAGCATCCCGAACTGCAACTGACACATGCACAGTCGGAACCGAATGCGAATGGACAGCTCCTCTTTCTTCCAACTCAGGTCAGCTCCCTACTTTAAGCTAAAACAAACAAAAAATAAATAAACCGGAAGTGTATGTTGCTCACTTCTGCTTGGGTGTGCAAAATTTATCTCAACCCATTGCTGTTTTATCTTCCTGTCGTTTAAATACTAACTCTTGAAGTGAACGCTCTAAGCACCTTTTCATCCGGAGCAGAAGCCGGTGACAGAGAGTGTGTGTGTGTGTGTTTTTTTTTTTTTTGTGTGGTGGTTTCGATATTATCCGAGCAAAATCACAACACAACCCGTGACCACGCGCGCTGGTTGGCCCTTTCGCATTATAAGAGAAAAGACGAACAAATATAGCTCCTATATTCAATTTAATCTCGAGAGCGAAAGGAACATCCGGAGGTAAAATTCTGCTTTTGGACCCTTACACAGCGAAGCACTATTTATGTTGTTTGATTGTACCTTTCGGATGCGCTCTTTTTTAAATCGCCCATATGTATGTTTGAAAATATACACATTACTACCGAGCAAAACGCATCCCTCCCGCTGTTGATTTGTGTTCATTTACGACACCCCGACCGCTCGGAAACGCTGCATAAATTAGGTAGTTCGAATTTATGCGCTCGGATGATGCACTTTCGACGCATACAATTGTATTCGAGCGGTAAACTTTTTAATTTTCACTGATCCAATCTAAACACCATCTCGGGTTCGGCCGATGACGCACATCGACCTCTTCTCGGTGTCCCATTCGTTAGGCTGCTTTGCATAAATCTAGCGCATTCAATTCCGGGCTAGGGGGCTTGAAAATATCCAAACAACGAACCCTTGCCTGCCGCGTATGGTGGCAGAATGATTTAAATGTTGTTGGTTCTTCAGTGGTACCTTCATTCAAACACTCATTGAAATGCGCTTAAACAAATAGCGTTGCGATCGCACTTTCGGTCACGCGGGCAAATGGTGTAAAGAGATCAATTTCTAGATAAACAAGCGAAGTAGCATTACATCAACCAATCGCGCGTAGAAGGATTACTTTGAGCATGCTTTGACTTTTCCTTATTTTTTTATTTACACCGAACATTTCATAATTTTTCTCTCTCACTGAACCCAAAATTAATGACCACAATCTTAGGTCGCTTCCTAGTAGGTGGTGTGCTTGTAGCTTTCAAACCAATCCGAGATAATCTCTTCATTCCGTCCATTCTTGTGCCGTCATCATGGAGGGTTTTTAACACCCCAGAGTTAGGATTTATCCACCGCACGGAACCCCTCTCCTCGTCGTCTCCTTGCGTGGCTCATCATGGTTCCTCAACCCACAAGGTCGTTCGTTTGCACGCTCCGTTCCTCGTGTGCCCTCGAACCGTCGAATGAGTTCACCCGTTACGGTTGGATGCACTGATTGAAACGTTACGCGCGTTACACCGCCGATCGCACGGCTGCCGAGAAGGCCACGGCCTCGAAGATGGCGGCTTCAATACAGCGTCCCGCCGGAGAGACGTCGATTGTGTTTGCAGTTTGATTTTAATTTAATTATTTTTAGCACCGCACACTCACACACACGCAC